>JARYGA010044267.1:0-25896 GCA_030545235.1 Helianthus tuberosus | reverse complement strand
GAACCTACAGGTTTAGATAATGGGCGACGCTGCTGCATATGGTTTGACATGGGATCAGTTGAAAGAAATGATGCGTAGGGAGTATTGTTCTCAGACGGAGAACCAGAAATTGGAAATTGAATTCTGGAACCTGATGATGGAAGGTCCAAAGGTGGTGGAGTACGTACAGAGACTCCATAATTTGTCGTGAGTTGTTCCATACCTGGTGGAACCAGAGCTGAAAATGATGGAGCAATTCATCTGGGGACTGGCACCTCAAGACCTGCGATTGATGACGACATCAACGCCACCAACAACTATTGATGAGAGTATCATGAGTTTGGCACTCGCTAAGGAAGCACTTAGATTGGAAAAACTTTCGACCCCTAACGAGAAGAAGGACACACAAGTGGAGTCATCTGAAAGGAACAAAAGGAAGCTCACTGATTTCCAAAAGGACGCTCAGGCGAATAACAAGAAGAAGGCCAAAAAGGAAAAAGAGTACATGGGTATCCTACCTGAGTGCGACAATTGTCTACGTTATCATGTCGGGCGATGTAAATATGGAAAATGTGATAACTGTGGCAAGAGGGGGCATGTCAAGTGTCACACCCCGACCACGTAAAACAACAAAACGTGGCGGAATCGTCGGGGAGTGTTGTAACAGAATCATTGTTTCATAACACATGGAAATTGAAATATTGTTTTATTGATTAAAAACGCCCCAATGTCTTGACAATCAAAGAAACATAACATAAATAACTAGTCTTGCATCTTTTATTGTCGCTAAGGCCCAAGTCCAACTAAGTGTATCTTGATAAATCCTAAGCATCAGATCCTGAAACACATGTGAAAATAGGTACGTCAGCATAAAAATGCCTGTGAAATACATAGGTTTTGTGAAAATAGAATTCATGACTTATGTTTAATAAAATGTTTAGTCATGAACCTTGTAATTTGCTTTGTCTTGTAAATCATTTGAAAAGTGATAAATAAACCAAATTATATATATGTATAAAAGAATAATACATGGTTAAGTAAATAACCAAGTAAAATGAGTTTATATCAGATAAGTTGTTTGTAAAACAATGTATTGTGAAAAGTATGTTATTCGTATAAAATGTTATATCTCTAAATTGAAATAATTCAAATAACACTACGATATGTAATACCATACAAGCACTTATATATAGGAAGTACCAGCGGCGTATCCACCATGCTTGTATCATATTACACACGCCTCATTACTTAAATCACTTACTCAAACCAAACCACCAAAGTAAAATGTTTATGTATAATCAAATGTCAAAATGTTTGTGTGAAAACCATGTCTAATGTCTATGTCTAATGTAAATCATGAATTGTGTATATCAATGTCAAAATGTTTATGTCTAATGTAAATCATGAATTGTGTACATCAATGTCAAAATGTTTATGTCTAATGTAAATCATGAATTGTGTATATCAATGTCAAAGTGTTTATGTCTAATGTAAATCATGAATGTGTATCCAAAATATCATGTATGGTAAGTGAAATATATCAACTAAACCATATGTAAAATGCACAAAAACAAGGTATTGAAGCAAAACATGGTTTAAATCAAAGTTATGTTTTGTGGAACAAATGCATGCTATACTGATATAAACATCTATGCGGTATTGTGAAAATGCATACATCCAAGCCTTGTGACTGTGCCGATAAACCCTTAAACGAATTTAAAGGTCTATCTATGTTATGTTTATCGAATTCGGTCATTCCTTCCATCCAAACATACCTAGGATGTCAGGAACGAGAGTTGTCAATTCCTATGGTACTACTACCTACTAACGAATGGCGTAGCTAATGTTAATGAATGTATTTTTGTCCCATTTAAACAAACCAAATGTCATACCAAAATGTAAGCATGTGAAAACAATGCACTAAGTATGTAATCAAATGAACATACATAGCGTGAAATGTAATGTAAAACAATGTACTAAGTATGCACACAATGGACATACATAGCATGAAATGTAATGTAAATCGATGTACTAAGTATGCACACAATGGACATACATAGCAAAACAATGTAATGTAAATCATGTACTATAAATGTACTAATGAACATAGCAAGTATATGATGTGAAAACATGGAAAGCATGAAAGTAACAAGTAGGCACATGTGTTTCACCCCAAAACAGTTTGGAAAACAGTAAAAGAGGGGTCTATGTACTCACTTGAGATTGCTTAGTAGTCCTTGAATAACAACCAAACAATGCTAGAGATCACGGAAATCAACCGGCACCTAATATAGGTAACCATGTTAATAAACGGACCTATTTGGAGGATCGGGTAGCATGAGGGTTTGTAAACCAAATAAACGTGGGAACTTATGTAATATGGTTTAACAAAGCCTACATACTAAAAATGAAACCTAACCTAAGTGCTTACGACCCATGACGACCCGTTTAGGTAGCTTATGCTACTTTAACACGTCGTTCGCGTGAAACGCGTTCGGACTGCCTAACTAGTCCTATGATAAGTAAAATATGCATTAACATGTCGAATATTGTTACCAAATCAGTTTAGATACCAAAAGTTATGTTACATATGCTTAAAATGAATTTTGGCGTTCAAAGGGCATTTTGGTAATTTACCTAAGGCATATATACTACCTATCATACAACTACTCAAACGATGTGACCATAAGGTATAACCTCGGAAGGTTATTCCCTATACAACTATGGTCACCTAATGTGTTTGGTCGGATCCTAATGATCGACTAAACGGGTCGGGTTCGAAAGTATAAGCGATTGATTAGATCGCTTACCCTTACGACCCTAGACAAGCACAAAACTAAAAGTGACGAGCTAAGCATGTTAACATGCTTAACTAAGTTTAGAAAACACTTTTGGTATCAAAACAAACGGTTTTGATACCTAAGAGTAGTTTGGTTACAAAATACGCAACGCATTTTGGCCGAAACTACGACTCGTCACTGAGCTTAGATAACGTGGTAATCGGTAGGTATAGTCACTAGGGACTATATCCATCGTGATTACGCTCACGTTATGAAGTTCAAACGAACTTCGCATTGACCATAAACTGGTCAACGTAGAAAGTCAAATAAAGTTTGACTTTTAACGCTAAAAGAATAAAAAGAACGAAGGAACACTTACAAAGGGTCCCCGAAAGCTTTGATTCCTCAAGTATTCTCAGGTATGAAGTGGTCTCACTTCAACTTAGAGAACTCTCAAGAAATTAAGTGAGTTTTGCAAGTGAAAGGGTTGGGTATTTATAGGAATGTTGGAACCGTTAAGATCGTTTATTGAATAACGTGCTTCAATCTCATCCCTACATTTGTTGCAACACCTTGGTACCCAAATTGGCCCCCCATGATCAGGAAATGACAAGTGTGGGTGAGGAGATGAGTGCATAACAGCTGTTTAAACATGTTTAACTGATCTGGGAGCCTGACACGGGCCACATAAGGGACACCCTAGGGCTTACGCGGGCCGCCCGGATCTTCTGATCAGAAGCAAACTTTCAAAAATGACAGTTTTGGTCCCTGTTATGCATTAAAGCCATTTCCGACACGTTTAAGGCCCGTTAAGCCAACGTTAAGGCCCTAAAATGATGCCTAAACATTGTGGACATGAAACATGCTAAAAAATGTGCCGGATGTTGGTTCGTTTGGTCGTACGATCGCGATGTTCGCTTAATTACGACGGAATGCGCATAAGTGCGAAAAACGATCCAAATTGCGCGACGAATGGATTTTTCTCATGCCAAACACTAAAATGAAATATTATAGTGCTTACATAAATTTTTGGATGTCCGGATGTATTCAGAACGTAAGTTATGCGCGAAAATGCAAACTTGTGCACTTTTGGACGCTTTAAGTCCCTAAATGACCCAAAAGTTTATTTTAGCACACCGAACCCCTCAAAGCCTATTTCTAAGATATGTAAAGGATATTTATGGTATTTTTAACTCATGGTCATGTTCCAGAATGTCTGTTACAGTTCAAATTGGCATACTTTCGCAGTTTGTCGAATTTAGTCCCTGTAAGAGAATTAACTTGATTTTGCCATACCAAAGCCTTCAAAACTTATTTCTAAGTTATGTAAAGGTTATTTAAGGCATGTTAAGCATATGTTGATGTTTCAGAGTGTTTTTCGCGTTAAACTGGTTATATTTACGCATCAGTGCGCGTATAACCTTTCTAGAAAGCGATTTAGAGCCCGAAATCGAACAAGAGTTGATATGTGCAAATGATACACATATTTATACAAATCCCTAGTATGAAATACAATATTTCATTGGTTTGGTATTTGTTTGATGGCCGTGGAGGCACAGGTGTCACAGTCTCCCCTACTTCAGGAAATTTCATCCCGAAATTTATTTAGAGGAAACTTGTGAGAGCTTGAAACATGAAGTTGAAAAGATCAAACAACACTGGTTAGAGTCCTGAACTTCTAGTAACTTTACAATAACATCATGCTTGCAATGTGAGAGGAACACTTATATATAAGTATATAAAGCGTCATTGGTGCGTCCACCGTACCTCTATTACATTGTTCACATTTCGTTATGGTTGCCACTATCGGTTCTTACACATAATAAGTCTTACTGTGGTTTCTGTGCACTGAACTTCGTAATTATGTATGCATCCATAATTACGTCATTCCTTGCATAGTCACGTAGTGCATCTTATAATGTGTAGGGGAAGAAAAAATGAACGAGCCGGTGATGATTGTGAGTGGACCACCATAGGGTCCTTTTTAATTAAATCAATAAATGATTTAAATAGACTACCAAGGAGTCTGTTCAGCTATATCATCACATGTCATTCTTAACCAGATTTTAAATCAATCTTTTTTACTAGACCACTAAAAGGGTCTCTTATGAAAGATGGAATGGTACTATATAATCCAAGGGTCTTAACGATCACGTAGAAGCCCAATAAGGATTTAAGGTAGTACCTTTTTGAATATCCTTCTACGAATCCCTCATATGAAGATATGAAAGATTCTACGAGGATTTGGATAGCGAATATCCAGAGTATACAAAAACATAAAAATGCATAAAAGAAAACAGATAATGCATAAACACATAGTCACATAACCACGAAATTGTTTAACCTGATTTGTTATCATTTAGTTAATTTGTTTTTGTTAACAGCGCACATGCATTTAAAGCACACTAGGAATCCATTCCGTGGATTTCATTTGGTACTTTAAACATTATCAAGAATCTAACTATGAAGATAGAAAGATCTTAAAGAGAAAATTCGATTTCGATTATAAGGAACCGAAATGTTTGAATTAAAGTACACAAGGAATCCAATTAAGGATTCTGATTTGAAAGATAATCATCCACAAGGGTCTAATTGTGAAGATAAAAAGATCCCATATGGATTTTAGAAGTTGAAGATGTTTTGAAACCTTGCACTGGATGTGCTTAAGTCAAAACATGAAGTAAAAATGCTTATGAAGTTGGGATGCTAGATATGTCAAGGCGACATATGAAGCAGAATTTGAAGGTTAAGTCAATGTATGAGAAAAAATATTTTTGAAAATTATGCATGGAGTTCTAAAAAAAATGTGTTCAATGTTTTTGAAACCTTATATATAATACCTTTGAAATCATAAAGTAGGTGTATTAGGTAGGTATATATTTATAAAAAAAAATTGTTTTAAAATCATGCAAGATGACTTTTGAAATTATGTATAAGGTTTTTGAAAACATGAATGATGCTTTTCGAAATCATGCACTTGATAAGAAAATGTACTGTGTTAATATTGTTTTCAGACTATATGAAACATTTTGAAATTATGAAGGTTGTTTTTGAAAACATAGCCAATGTTTTTGAAATAATATAGACAATGCATTTGAAAAAAAAATTTGGTTTCAAACTATATGAAATGTTTTGAGATCATGAAGATTGTTTTTGAAATACTTGTACTGTGTATATTGTTATGAAACTAGAATGAGATGATATGGGTACGAGATTGAACATACCCTCAGTTATCTAACCAAGGATTTCAAAGGCACAGATGTGCAAAAAAAGCACGATCGCTCATAATGTCGCTTTATTTTCTGTACTTTGTTTCTTAGAATGAAACGAGTACTTAGAATTTTCCAAGGGAATCATGAGCAAACACAAGAATGGGAATTTCGCAAGAGTAGTTTGTAAGAAACATAGTTCCTTGATGTAGGTATCATAGGGAAAAGTCATACACACATATAACTACACTTGTACATCAGAATTGTGAACAACGATTTATTTATAAATAAAACAGATTGTTTCACATTACAAGAAGATAGAAGAAACAAAAGCATAAGACAACAACATCTTCTAAACAGCCAACTGCTCATCCATGGGTTGGATTTGCCTTAGCAAGCTTCGGGCATTTATTCACGAAATGACCCATCTTGCCACAGTTGTAGCACGATCCAGGCGGGAAGCGAGCTTGAGCAGGATTGGCTTGTGGTTGATTTGGACCACCTTGGTTTGGGTTACATCGACAAGCACTTGCCAGGTGACCAACTCGCCCACATGATACACACAGACGACACTGTAAGTGAGCTTGGTGATGCCCATTACATTTGTCGCATAATGGTGCCGTTCCCTTGTATTGCTTCTTAGCAGGTGGTGTTGCCACCCGGATGGGTCCTGCTCGATTTGGTACAGCTGTAGTTGAGCAAACCCTTGCTGTATGACCTATAAGTCCACAGATATGGCATTTGCGCCACTTCACACTAATATGATGATGAAGGTTACATTGGTTGCACAAGGGTGCGGTTCCATTGTATGGCTTTCTAGCAGAGGGTTGAGCTGGTTGGTTGGGGACGACCTGATCATTGTGAGCGACCACGGCGAAGTTCTGAGAAGCCTTTCGCTTCTTTGACTTCTTAGGGGATCCATTCTGTTCATCCATGGTCTTTGATTCCTCAATTGGTTTCTTGGCTGGTGGTGCTGACACTTGGCTAGGTCTTGCCTGTTTTGGTGCGACCGCTGCGAGATTCTTTGAAGTTTTACGTTTCTTTGGTTTAGGTGAAGGCTTGGCCTCTGTCTCCTTTGGTGACTCTTGAGTGGCTTCATCCTGGAGACGATACATGGCAATGCCTAAATCCACAGTCTTCAGAATTACTTCGCCTATTCGCTGGGAAAATTTGTCTGTTCGCTCGGACATTTGACCGTTGCTGAGAGGAAGAGACATTCTAGAAAGAAATGATAGACATAGGAAGAAACAGGTGAAAGGTTATCGGATAATTAAAACAAAATGACAACGCATAGAAATTGCAATCATTTGTTTGTTACCTAAGGCAAACAAATGAGACGGTGATTAATCAAAGTAAACAGGTCATAATAATGTATCGCTGAAGACATGCTTGCCTATAAGTGAACACTCACCCCAAGAGTTCCCAGGTAAGAGTGACTGGTCTGATACTGCGGATTTGTACGAACACTCTAGCCTTAGACAGAAAACTCAGAGTACAGGCATTCACCCTTCCAGCTTGCACGTGTTCACATTATAAGACCCAAAATTTGACGAGATTTGAAAACTTAGAGGGTTCAAAACCTAGTAATTAATCATCCTAGAACAGATGATTGCTTTTCAAGCGGTTTTGAAGTTTGTGTTCTTGTTGTGGTTGTCGCCGAAGGATAGGTGATGGTATTGTTTTATGACTAAGCGCAAGTAAACTTGCGTTAGGGTCCTAGGAAGGTTATAGACTAGGTCAAAGCATTACTAATAACCTAATTCCCTATAACCATGAGCTTTGATACCAACTTTTCTGTCACACCCCGACCACGTAAAACAACAAAACGTGGCGGAATCGTCGGGGAGTGTTGTAACAGAATCATTGTTTCATAACACATGGAAATTGAAATATTGTTTTATTGATTAAAAACGTCCCAATGTCTTGACAATCAAAGAAACATAACATAAATAACTAGTCTTGCATCTTTTATTGTCGCTAAGGCCCAAGTCCGCCTAAGTGTATCTTGATAAATCCTAAGCATCATATCCTGAAACACATGTGAAAATAGGTACGTCAGCATAAAAATGCCTGTGAGATACATAGGTTTTGTAAAAATAGAATTCATGGCTTATGTTTAAGAAAATGTTTAGTCATGAACCTTGTAATTTGCTTTGTCTTGTAAATCATTTGAAAAGTGATAAATAAACCAAATTATATATATGTATAAAAGAATAATACATGGTTAAGTAAATAACCAAGTAAAATGAGTTTATATCAGATAAGTTGTTTGTAAAACAATGTATTGTGAAAAGTATGTTATTCGTATAAAATGTTATATCTCTAAATTGAAATAATTCAAATAACGCTACGATATGTAATACCATACAAGCACTTATATATAGGAAGTACCAGCGGCGTATCCACCATGCTTGTATCATATTACACACGCCTCGTTACTTAAATCACTTACTCAAACCAAACCACCAAAGTAAAATGTTTATGTATAATCAAATGTCAAAATGTTTGTGTGAAAACCATGTCTAATGTCTATGTCTAATGTAAATCATGAATTGTGTATATCAATGTCAAAATGTTTATGTCTAATGTAAATCATGAATTGTGTACATCAATGTCAAAATGTTTATGTCTAATGTAAATCATGAATTGTGTATATCAATGTCAAAGTGTTTATGTCTAATGTAAATCATGAATGTGTATCCAAAATATCATGTATGGTAAGTGAAATATATCAACTAAACCATATGTAAAATCAACAAAAACAAGGTATTGAAGTAAAACATGGTTTAAATCAAAGTTATGTTTTGTGGAACAAATGCATGCTATACTGATATAAACATCTATGCGGTATTGTGAAAATGCATACATCCAAGCCCTGTGACTGTGGCGATAAACCCTTAAACAAATTTAAAGGTCTATCTGTGTTATGTTTATCGAATTCGGTCATTCCTTCCATCCAAACATACCTAGGATGTCAGGTGTCACACCCCGACCACGTGTAACATACAAAACGTGGCGGAAACGTTGGGGAGTGTTGTAACAGAATTAATGTTTCATAACCATGGATACCAAAAAGTGTTTCGTTTTATTAAACATTGAATAATTACATCGTTTGGAAATCTAAATACACAATTTAAACATAGTCTATCATTTTTATTGAGTCACTAAGGCCTTGTCCAGTCCTATGTGAGCATGCATCCTATCAATCGATATCTTTCAACAATACCTGAAACACATGTGAAAACGAGGTCAGCAAAGAAATGCTGGCGAGTACATAGGTTTTGTGAAAATAAGATTCATGACTTCTGTTTAAGAAAATGTTTAGTCATGAACCTTGTAATTTTCTTTGTCTTTGTAAATCATTTGAAAAATAATAAGTTCAGATGATATGTATAAATAAGAGAATAATGCATGATTAAATGAATAACCATGTAAAATGAGTTTGTATAAGTTAAGTTGTTTGTACAACAATGTATTGTGAAAAGTATGTTATTTGTATAAAAAGTTATATGTTTAAATTGAAATGATTTAAACAATGCTACGATATGTAATACCATATAAGCACTTATATATAGGAAGTACCAGCGGCGTATCCACCATGCTTGTATCATATTACACACGCCTCGTTACTTAAATCACTTACTCAAACCAAACCAACAATGTAAGATGTCTATGTGTAAACCAACTGCCAAATGTATTGGAATAATATGTCAAAATGTTCATATCAAGATGTAAATCATGTTATGTATAACCAATGTCAAAAGTGTTTGTGTCAAATGTAAACCATGTAATGTGTAACCAAAATGATATGTATGGCTAGTGAAATGCATCAACTAAACCATAGGTGAAACGTACAAAACAAAGTATTGAAGTAAAACTTGGTTTAAATCAATACTATGTTTCGTGGAAATGCATAATCAAATGTAAATCATGTCCAAATGTTTACCCAATCGTTAAAACATTTTGTGAAATCGTTCAAATCGTTCTTGTTGTTTTAATCGTTCAAATCGTTCTTGTTTTAATTGTGAAACTACTTTATGGTCGATTTTCTAATAACATTCAAACCTTCTTGACTCGTTCATCGTTCCAACTCGTTCTCGTTCTTAACAAACCCTTACCAAAGGGTAAATTAATAATTACAGATTCAGTCGTTACCCAAAATACCCACACATAACCATGGGTATAGAGAATAACGGGATTTGTCAGATCCTATGGTACCATAACCTAATACTGGTCGGCTTGATCATTGCTAATGAATGTCATTGGTTATGTAACTACAACCAACAAGTTTGTTCACTTTATTGAAATCGTTCTTGAAACCATTGTAATTGTTTTTGAAACCATTGTAATCGTTCTTGAAACCATTGTTATCGTTCTTGAAACCACATTGTAATTGTTTTTGAAACCATTGTAATCGTTCTTGAAATCATTGTTAAGACATTTAGCACATATGAGTCACCCCAAAACAGTTGAAAACAGTAAAAGAGGGGAATAATGTACTCGCCTAAGAATGCTTGGAGGTCTTGAACAACAACCAAACAAAGCTAGAGGGAGCACGGAATCAGTCGGCAATCTAAAACTATATAAATAAACCGGACTTAAATCGGGAGATCGGATAGGATGAGGGTTCATAAACCAAACGAGTATGGAGACTCGTGTAATATGGTTCAACAAAGCCTACATACTAAATGAAACCTAACATAAGTGCTTACGACCCATTACGGCCCGTTTAGGTAGCTTATGCTACTTTAACGCGTCGTTCGCGTGAAACGCGTTCGGAACGTGTAACTAGTCCTATGACAAGTGTTATATGCCTAAACATGTTACATAATCAGTTATGTGACAAAAGTTTAGGTTACATATGCTTAATTACCAATTATACATGAAAAGGGTATTCTGGTAATTTACCTAAGGCATATAAACTACCTATCATACAACTACTTAACGAAGCGACCACAAGGTATAACCTCGGAAGGTTATTCCCTATATACTATGGTCACCTAATGTGTTTGGTCGGATCCTAATGATCGACCAAATGGGTCGGGTTCGAAGGTATAAGCGATTTATTAGATCGCTTACCCTACGACCCTAGACAAGCACAAAACTAGAAGTGACAAGCTAAGCATGTTGAAACATGCTTAACTAAGTTAGAAAACAAGTTTGGTATCAAAACAAACGGTTTTGATACCTAAGAGTAGTTTGGTTACAAAATACGCAAGAATGCGTATTCTGGCCGAAACTACGGCTCGTCACTGAGCCTAGATAACGTGGTAATCAGTAGGTATAGTCACTAGGGACTATAACCATCGTGATCACGCTCACGTTATGAAGTTCAAACGAACTTCGCATCGACCATAAACTGGTCAATGCAGAAAGTCAAACAAAGTTTGACTTTCGGACTCGAAAAGCAATAAAAGAACGAAGGAACACTTACGAAGGGTCCCCGAATGCTAATCTAGATCAAAATAGCTCAGGTATGAAACAAAGGTTTCAACTTAGAGCACAATTGATCAGATTCTAGTGAGAAAAGAAGTGAAATGGGTTGGGTATTTATAGTTTTTGGTCCACCGTTAGGATCGTTTCTTGGAAAAGAGGGAATGATCTAGCCCGTACACTTGTTGCAATGTTGTGGTGACTGATTTTTGGCCACCATAAGAGTTTAACAAGTGGCACTTGACATTTGGAGAATGTTTAGGGGCAGATAACAGCAGCCAAAAACGATTTGCTGCATCTGGACACTGCTTGCGCACCGTAACAAATAAACCCTTACGGTGCGCAAGGGCCAAGTTTGGCAGATTTACAATTTTGGTCCCTGTTGTGCTATAAGGTCATTTCCGACGCGTTTAAGGCCCGTTAACCCCATTTCAAAGCTCTAAAATGAAGTTAAAGTATAGGGAACTTAAAATGTGCTCAAAAATATCTCGGATGTCGGTTCGTTTAGCCGTACGATTGCGTTGTTCGGTTAATTACGACGGAATGCGCATAAGCGCGAAAAACGATCCAAATGGCATGACGAATGGATTTTTCTTATGCCAAACACTAAAATAAAATATTTTAGTGCTTATATAAATTTTTGGATGTCCGGATGTATTCAGAACGTAAGTTATGCGTGAAAGTGCAAACTTGTGCACTTTTTGACACTTTTAGTCCCTGAATGACCCAAAAGTTTATTTTAGCACACCGAACCCCTCAAAGCCTATTTCTAAGCTATGTAAAGGATATTTAAGGTGTGTTTAACTTATGGTCATGTTCCGAAATGTTCGTTACAGTTCAAATTGGCATACTTTCGTAGTTTGTCAAGTTTAGTCCCTGTAAGCGAATTAATTTGTTTTTGCCATACCAAAGCCTTTAAAACTTATTTCTAAGTTATTTAAAGGTTATTTAAGGTATGTTAAGCCTATGTCACTATTACGGAGTGTTTGTTGCATTAAACTGGTTATATTTACGCATCGGTGCGCGTATAACATTCCAGAAAGCGATTTAGAGTTTGGAATTGAACAAAAATTGATATGTGCAAATGATACACATATTTTTACAAATCCCAAGTATGAAATATAATATTTCATTGGTTCGGTATTTGTTTGATGGCCGTGGAGGCACAGGTGTTACATCAGGAACGTGAGTTGTCAATTCCTATGGCACCACTACCTACTAACGAATGGCGTAGCTAATGTTAATGAATGTATTTTTGCCCCATTTAAACAAACCAAATGTCATACCAAAATGTAAGCATGTGAAAACAATGCACTAAGTATGTAATCAAATGAACATACATAGCGTGAAATGTAATGTAAAACAATGTACTAAGTATGCACACAATGGACATACATAGCATGAAATGTAATGTAAAACGATGTACTAAGTATGCACACAATTGACATACATAGCAAAACAATGTAATGTAAATCATGTAATATAAATGTACTAATGAACATAGCAAGTATATGATGTGAAAACATGGAAAGCATGAAAGTAACAAGTAGGCACAGGTGTTTCACCCCAAAACAGTTTGGAAAACAGTAAAAGAGGGGTCTATGTACTCACTTGAGATTGCTTAGTAGTCCTTGAATGACAACCAAACAATCCTAGAGATCACGGAAATCAACCAGCACCTAATATAGGTAACTATGTTAATAAACGGACCTATTTGGAGGATCGGGTAGCATGAGGGTTTGTAAACCAAATAAGCGTGGGAACTTATGTAATATGGTTTAACAAAGCCAACATACTAAAAATGAAACCTAACCTAAGTGCTTACGACCCATTACGACCCGTTTAGGTAGCTTATGCTACTTTAACGCGTCGTTCGCGTGAAACGCGTTCGGACTGCCTAACTAGTCCTATGATAAGTAAAATATGCCTTAACATGTCTAATATTGTTACCAAATCAGTTTAGATACCAAAATTTATGTTACATATGCTTAAAATGAATTTTGGCGTTCAAAGGGCATTTTGGTAATGTACCTAAGGCATATATACTAGCTATCATACAACTACTCAAACGATGTGACCATAAGGTATAACCTCGGAAGGTTATTCCTTATACAACTATGGTAACCTAATGTGTTTGGTTGGATCCTAATGATCGACCAAACGGGTCGGGTTCGAAAGTATAAGCGATTGATTAGATCGCTTACCATTACGACCCTAGACAAGCACAAAACTAAAAGTGACGAGCTAAGCATGTTAAAACATGCTTAACTAAGTTTAGAAAACACTTTTGGTATCAAAACAAACGGTTTTGATACCTAAGAGTAGTTTGGTTACAAAATACGCAAGAATGCGCATTTTGGCCGAAACTACGACTCGTCACTGAACCTAGATAACGTGGTAATCGGTAGGTATAGTCACTAGGGACTATATCCATCGTGATTACGCTAACGTTATGAAGTTCAAACGAACTTCGCATTGACCATAAACTGGTCAACGCAGAAAGTCAAACAAAGTTTGACTTTTAACGCTAAAAGAATAAAAAGAACGAAGGAACACTTACAAAGGGTCCCCGAAAGCTTTGATTCCTCAAGTATTCTCAGGTATGAAGTGGTCTCACTTCAACTTAGAGAACTCTCAAGAATTTAAGTGGGTTTTGCAAGTGAAAGGGTTGGGTATTTATAGGAATATTGGAACCGTTAAGATCGTTTATCGAATAACGTGCTTCAATCTCATCCCTACATTTGTTGCAACACCTTGGTACCCAAATTGGCCCCCCATGATCAGGAAATGACAAGTGTGGGTGAGGAGATGAGTGCATAACAGCTGTTAACAGCTGTTTAAACATGTTTAACTAATCTGGGAGCCTGAAACGGGCCACGTAAGGGACACCCCAGGGCTTACGCGGGCCGCCTGGGTCTTCTGATCAGAAGCAAACTTTCAAAAATGACAGTTTTGGTCCCTGTTATACATTAAAGCCATTTCCGACACGTTTAAGGCCCGTTAAGCCAACCTTAAGGCCCTAAAATGATGCCTAAACATTGTGGACATGAAACATGCTCAAAAATGTTTCGGATGTTTGTTCGTTTGGTCGTACGATCGCGATGTTCGCTTAATTACGACGGAATGCGCATAAGCGCGAAAAACGATCCAAATTGCGCGAAGAATGGATTTTTCTCATGCCAAACACTAAAATATAATATTTTAGTGCTTACATAAATTTTTGGATGTCCGGATGTATTCAGAACGTAAGTTATGCGCGAAAATGCAAACTTGTGCACTTTTTGACGCTTTAAGTCCCTGAATGACCCAAAAGTTTATTTTAGCACACCGAACCCCTCAAAGCCTATTTCTAAGCTATGTAAAGGATATTTATGGTATGTTTAACTCATGGTCATGTTCCGGAATGTCTGTTACAGTTCAAATTGGCGTACTTTCGCAGTTTGTCGAATTTAGTCCCTGTAAGCGAATTAACTTGATTTTGCCATACCAAAGCCTTCAAAACTTATTTCTAAGTTATGTAAAGGTTATTTAAGGAATGTTAAGCATATGTTGATGTTTCGGAGTGTTTTTCGCGTTAAACTGGTTATATTTACGCATCAGTGCGCGTATAACCTTTCCAGAAAGCGATTTAGAGCCCGAAATCGAACAAGAGTTGATATGTGCAAATGATACACATATTTATACAAATACCTAGTATGAAATACAATATTTCATTGGTTTGGTATTTGTTTGATGGCCGTGGAGGCACAGGTGTCACATCAAGGAGACTTGTAGGCAAGGTACTGGACAAGGATACGAAGGTCAAGATGGTAGCGGGAACCACGGAGGAAACAACGACAACAACGAATCTCAAGGCATAAAGAGTGACAATCAGAAACGTACTCAAGGTTGTTTTAACTGTGGAGACAAAAGGCATTTCAGGAAGTATTGCCCTAACAACAAGCAGGCACGTGAAGGAGTGTTCAACATTGGAACTGGGGAAGCATGCCAGGATCCAAATGTGGTTATCGGTATGTTCCCTACCCACCAATACCTTGCATCTGTTTTGCTTAATACTAGCAATGACTATAGCTTCGTACCTCTAGGGCTTAAGAGTATACTTGGTTTAGTAGCAAATAAGATAGATATCATATACTCGATAAACTAGCTAATGGGAAGCCAAAGGAGTGATTAAGGACAGCGTTGTAGAGCTTGGGGAGCGTGAGGTTTCGTTAGAACTTCTGCCAGTTGAGCTGGACAGCTTTGGCGTCATAGTTGGAATGGATTAGTTGTCAAGTAACCAAACTGAGATCGTGTGTTATGAGAAGATTTTCCGCAGCCCGATGGCGAGCGAAGAGACGATCGTGATTCATGGAGAGAAGCAGGATACGCCTCTACGAATTATTAGATGTTTAAAGGCATGAAAGTTTTTGCGAAAAAGGGGTATTACCTTCTTGGCTCATGTCGTGGACAAGGAAGCCGAAGAACCAAAGCTCGAAGATATCACTGCTGTAAGAGAACATCCTGAAGTCTTCCTCAAGGACTTGTCAGGATTACCTCCTCAACAACAAGTCGAATTTCGCATTGACTTGGTTCCAGGCGCCGCGTCTGTAGCCAAGGCACCCTATCGACTTGCACTTCCTGAGATATAAGATTTGCCAATGCAGCTTCAGAAGTTGCCAGATTGGGGATTTATAAGGCAAGCTTTTTGCCCTAAGGAGTTTCAGTGTTGTTCGTCAAGGAGAAGGACGATGATTTTCAAATAAGCATCAACTACCAGGAGCCGAATGAGCTAACCAACAACAGTCGTTAACTCTTGCTGAGGATTAATGAATTATTTATTTAACTAACTGTGAGGATCCCACTACTATTCTAAGACTAATCGTTGATTGACTATCACTAGATGTGAATTCAGGATAAAAGCATACCAAAGTATAGTGACTCAGCCATTTGTTTCAAGCATACACTAATACTGTGTTTTATACACGATACACAAAATAGTTACGCACAGAATACAAAACTTCGAGGGTTCAGGAAACATGCACTTAAGACCTTCGGGGACTTAGGACAAAACTCATTGAAAGTTACCACATAGAAACTACGTCTATTAACTCGAGCAAACCCCATATTTCTAACATATATACTATTTCAGTTAATCGAACAGATAAAGCACTCAAATTTCTATTGAAATTTCCACTTTTGCTTCTAACAAGTAGAATTTTGCATCTCTACTTTTCTTGATGGTAGTTGCATCACAACAATTTTCTTCATTAAAGCAAACGCTCCTTTGTCGCAATACTTGATCGTTTCTTCATTATAGCAAATACTCATTGTTTCATTTCTTGGAAAGTCATATGTTACGCATGCACCCTTTGTTATGCATGTGGTTTCGTTTCGAATAAACGCTTCACCAAAGTTCAAATATTATTTGCTAAAGCTAGTTTTCGAATTGTGATTCGGATGACCTACATTATTGAAATTGTTGGCTCCTTTGATATCAAGCCAACACATTTTCTTGAAACTTCTTTTCTTTCAGGTTACATACATGGTTTATCTTGGTAACCATGCCGAAATTCCTTGTCGATACATGTACTCATTGACGAATTACGCTGAAACCAAGTTCAATCGCTTGAACTTGTCCATTTCGCATATTCAACTCAAAACACCGTACGATGTATTGAGAGCATCATATTCAAATTCATTTTTGCAAACGTCTCATTTGTTCCAAGTCGCAGTAGACTTGTCTGGTCTACGGTTCCATTAAATCGATTGTTGGTTTTGACACCTTGTAGTGATGTTATCACTAAATTGAAGCTTGCGCTAATCTCGGATATGCAACTCATACACGGATTTAATTGTTTATTTATTGACCTGCTCTAAATCCGTTTTGTTTTATCACAATTAAAACAGTCCTAACACAATTATGTGTTAAGACAATGGTACATGAATTCATTTTATATCTCAAGTACCCCCTAACGGTTCTTTCATTATTAATCAAAAGCCTTGCAGTATTTATTGCTTCTTCATCTTCGATCGGAAACAGTAGTTCTTTGATGTTCCATATTCAATTGAAAACTCTATGACATTGTATAAATAAAATCTTCAGACTGTTCAGCACACTTTCATTTGATTTCAAACACGGTGAACTTGTTCAGTCACCGCTATTATTGAATTAGGTCATTACGACACCTTCTGGTGTCGGTATAACTTGTAGCTTGTGCTAATCATGGTCAACCGTTTCACTCAAAACTACACATACTTTTGTTTGACCTATCATTAAAACATTCTTAATGCAACTACGTATTGAGACAACAATACACCATTTTCGATTGAATTTCCTTTTGGTGTATTCTCGCGATTCAATAATGTCAACACACTAGTTTCATTCATTTGTTTGTTCAAAAGTTGACAGATCATTTTCGTGTCACTATTACATTTGAGCTTGCTGATTTTGAGTTCATCTAGCGGATGCTATTGTTTCCGAAAACCAGTTAGCATATTGTGATCGATTGTTGAAATTCCATGGGTCGAAACTCCATGATGCACCCCTTTAAAGTAAGTTACACTAGATTATACATCTATACATCTCGTGTCCTTTGACATCAAATTCTGAAAAAAACATACCTTTTAACTGCGGGGTTCTGATCATTGTAATATGTCATTGGATGCACCTGTTTCGAATAAGTCTTGATTTGGTTTGTGGTTGTCTACCTCAGTATTATTCATATCCATACATGCATAATGTAACCCAAAAGAGTTAAGGTAGTATAAATTTCGAGGACGAACTTTTCTTAACAGGGGGAGAATGTGACAACTGTCAAATTTGCATGCATCCGTACAATTAATTAGACAATAATTAATGATTAATGACTGTGTTGATTTACAATTTATGTCTAGAATGGCTTTCTGAATATTGTTATCATACATACATATGCGTCACATATTGCAAATGACATAACATTATTGCATGCAAACTTGATTGATTGAAATGATGGACGAAACAAAGCTAGCACAGTTATCGGACAAATCAGAAAATGCTGACAGAATTCAGTAGATACACAGACGTTGTGTTGAGACACAGAATGAGCCAGAAACCAAGTATTACACTAGTATAGTGTGAGGAAACTAAGGATCACAAAACTGCCTTCCTAGAGATAGTTTAGGTGCCGGAAAGTGCCTAAAACTCACATAAACTGCAGAATTCTGCAGAATTCGGCAAAATGCAGCATTTAAACAATCTAATATCATGCAGAAATATGCTTAGATGGTCCTGAATACTTTCCTAAGTGTCGGGAATCAAGACTGCCATAAAAGGTAACATAAAGCACACTAAACTACAAAGTTTAGCACCTTAACGAACCGGTAACCAACCGAACAACCGGACACTACCCGAAACACCAAATTTCACTAGAAGCATTGTTTTAGCATTACCAAGCTAGTTATGATCCCCGAACATCATAACACACTATATAAATGTCTAATAACTAAAAACACTAACTAACACTTGAAATCTAACCATAAACTAACTAATAGTTAAAACCTAAGCTAAGACCCCCCCCACCTATTGGCGGATCATGTGTGGTCCCCACATGAGGATTTTATGTTGATATTTTATTAAAACTTGTCTCCCCTTTTATAACATAATACAAATTAGGTTATAACAAGTTGATGGATTATAAAAAGACATAAGGGATCATCACTTTCATTCTTCACAACACACTTCACACCACTTCCTCTCTTTTCCTTCTCCTTGGGTTCGGCTGAAACAACCACCCACACCATCACCATCATTCAACCACCTTCATCTAGTTCCAAGCTTATAACAAGGTGATAGAAGGTGCATAAGGAAGCTAGGATCTTTCGGAAGTTGAAGAACCTCCACCATTTGCTTTTATCCACTTGTTTTCTCCTCTTGATCATCCCTAGCCTTGTGCTAGTTGTAAGAACCATGATCTTTCCATTTTACTTCTATTTTAAGTGGTTAAAAGAAGATTCATAATGTTAATCATGAAGAACACTAAGAATCACAAGAAGTAAACTTGAACATAAGCATGGTTTAAGAAGAAACTAAGTTGTTATTGTGTTGTTTTGCTTGTTGGTTGTTATTTGTTCATGTATATGATATAGATCATCATGTGATCTTGCTAGATCATGATTAAAAACATAATCTAGCAAGATGAGAAAATAGAAGTGTTGTAGGATGATAGATCATCCACACATAAAACATGAACTTGAAAGAATAAAGTTGATTCTTGAAAAATAATGATCAAAGTGAGTAGTAATACTTGTAGATCTAAAAGTTTCATGGATGATTTCTAAAGAAACCAAGTTAAAAATATAAGTTTCACAAAATCTTGGTTCTTACATAAACAAACCTTATTTTTAGTGAATAAACAAGTGTAGAAACACTTGTGTAACAAGAAAATTTCATAAAGAAACATTTTAAAAATGATGATCACAAGTTGTAAAGATTCATATTCTTTAAAAATGAAGTTTTTAAAGAACTAATCACACTTTAGAAGGTAACAAGGCTTACTAAGAACACTAGTAAGTTCCTATAAATTTTTACAAATATTCAAGTTCATGAAGCATTAGATTATGCTTGTTTTTTTAGCAAGATTAGTAAGTAAAGGTTGTTTATTGTTGATTATGAATTGATTGTGATGAGTTTTACAAAAGAAAATGATATGCTTGAAAGCATGGAAACCTCTATTTTTAGGGGAAACTATGGCAAAATTTTCTAAAAATCTAAACACTTAGAAAATATTTATGAACATGCACTTACAAGTGTATTTTCAACAATAAATGGTTACATAAACTTTGCCATAATTTTTGCTACAAAAATTATAATTATTGGAGGTTGGATTTTATAAATAAAAGTGGCTAAATATGTATTTAGGAAATATATATTTAGAAGACACCATGTGTGTGATTATTTGTATATTTTGTGTATTAGTTATATTATTTTAGGATATTAAATAATATAACACATCAAAATACCAAGGATTACAATCCAAAATATTACCAAAATTCCAAGGAAAAAATATACAAATTATACACAAAATATTGATGAAACCGAACTATGGAATAAGACTTACGAAATATTCCGAAAATTATATTCACAAATATATTTTGGTAAATAATATTTTGAACACCAAGAGACAAAATATGATTTTTATGAATATTACAAGAATATATCATATTATGACAAAGGAAAAATATATTATCTTGGGTGAATAAAAAAATATATATTTTTCTTACAATTATTAGAAGATGTATTATTTTTGGGAGAAAATATACATTTCTTAAACAAACATGAAATATGATATTTTTGGATGAAGAATATACTTTCTCAAATAAATATGAGATATATCATTTTTGGAGAAAGATAATCTTATATATATTTTCTAAGTTAGACTTGAAAATATATCATCTTGGAACTTATATGAAAATACAAATATTTTTGCCAAAGGAAAAATTATAAATAATTTTTCTAAGTAATACTTATTGAAATATATATTTTGGAAATATATATTGGAGAACTTTTATTAAAGATAATATTCCGGAAAAATTAATACGAAATTAAGAATAAGAATACTTAATGAATACAATAAAAATACGTATCCTCATACGTATAAATACACACCGGAATACGATACCGATGCGTGGCAAAAATATGAAAATATAAGAATACGAATACAAATACACCCATCCTTGGGAAGGAAATACATGTATAAATACTTGAGAAGTATTAAGTTAAAATATATTGTTTTAACAATTATTCCAAAAATTGATAAATATAATTTAAGTTAAAATATTAATTATTTTGACAAATAATTATATAACTTGGAATAACATCAAAGACACAAAAGAAACGTAACTCAAAGACACTAACTAATACTAAATCAAGGCACGACCTGATCGTCTAATGGACCGTAGTACGCATGTAGGTTGTAGTGCGTTCTAGAAGAAGCTTTGAGTTACATTGGATATAAGGAACGCAAAACTGTGAGTTCATGTCCCCCTTTTCTTTTAACTGTTTTCAGTTTTATAACTTCGGGGGTGAAGTACATGTTACTAAATGCTTACAAACAATTACAAATGGTATGGTTAGCTAAGGAAAATACTGTTAGATCATGTGAAAGGGTAGGCGCACTCTTAAGACCATTAATCCTCGTTTAGGACCGAGGGACATGAGAGATAGATCTATTTGGGTGTAGCGAGCCCACGCCCATGTGGACCAGGGTGGCCCATGAGGTGACTATGTCTTACAGCCGGAGGCCCGGTACAAATCTGCTAGGTTTGAGTCTTCCTATGCCGTTTCACACATGTTAATGTATTAGCTACACATTAATTGATCTGTTCCTTGTTGCTTCATACTAGTTTACAAACAAATACATACATACATACATACAAACTTACAAATGTTTTCAAGGATGATTCATGCACACATACAAATCACATGAAGTCGCTCAACTTTTGTTGATGTTTTCAAAATACATGTATTTCAGGAAATTAAGAATGGATCTGGAAGGCATTGAAGTTTCAAGTGTTGTTTGGAATAAAATATGTCATCTAGTGTCGAATGGTTTAGAGTGTGTGTCCTATCCTGGATAGGACGCATGTCTCAAAGCCTAGTTTTCATTAGAGTCTTTTAAAAAGTCCTTATGGAACTTAAAACCTGTTGGTGTTGTATTCTGAATACGAAGTCTGTGTTTTTGTGGGATTAAAACAATGATTGTTGTAATGTTTCAAAACTTAATCAATGGATGAACATCTTGGATTTATCATATATTTGTTGGTTATGGTTGAATGCAATGATATTAAGCAAGTCACACCAAATCACGCTTCCTCAAAAGTCAGGGTGTGACACATAAGAAGCCGAAACAAGTACGTACTCTTAGATTAAATTTGCAGATAGATTTAATGGAACAATTAAAAAGTACCCAAGAAACAACAATCAGGGATGAGGCTGAAGGAATAAAAAGGAATAATAAAGGAATTAGAAAAAAGGAACTGATGGAATTTGGAGATTCCATAAGAAAAGAATTTGGGTACCTATTCAAGGAAACCTACGAGAATGGAATCTCGAAGAAACTCATAAAACCAAGTATATGATGCATCATGGAAGTGATAAGAGGTATCAAGGTTTGAATAAGAATTACTGATGAGTAGGAATGAAAAAGGATGTAGCAAGTTATGGTTCTAAGTATTTAATCTGTTAGCAAGTTAAAGTTGAACACTATAAACCTTTAGGTTGACTTCAACGATTAGAAATGTCAGTATGTAAATGAGATTGATAACAAATGGATGTTGTTACCAAATTTCCCCAAAATAATTAATCATAACGACACAATCTGGGTGATTGTGGATCGACTAACCAAGTTAGCTTATTTCCTGCCAATGAAGGAAACCTTTAGTGTGGAAAGATTAGCTAAGCTATACGTGGATAAGATAATTTCATTACGTGGAATACCGTTGTCCATTGTGTCTGATAGAGATAGTCGTTCACTTTTCATTTTCTTGGAAAGTTTTCAAACAAGCATGGAAACTCGACTGAATCTAAGTACAACTTATTAAGAGCAGGGTGAAGGAAAATACAAACATAGTCGTTCACTTTTCATTTTCTGCGAAAGTTTTCAAACAACCATGGAAAATCGACTGAATCTAAGTACAACTTATTAAGAGCAGGGTGAAGGAAAATACAAACATAGGTATTGGTTAAAGTAGAGGATCATTTGCTACTCATAAGATTTCTCCAATAAACAAATAGTTATCATACCAGTATTAATGTTGCCCTATTTGAAGCGCTTTGTGGATGAAGGTACCATCCAGTATGATGGGCATAAATATGAGAAAAGCAACTATCAGGCCATGAGATCAGCAAACCATTAGAAATTAAAATAAGAAAAAGAATACTACTAAAAGTATCTTCGTGGAAAGGAATAGTCAGATTTGGTAAGAGAGGAAAGCTAAGCCCGAGATTTGTTGGACCATTTGAAGTTATTAAAAGAATTAGACCAGTTGCTTAACAGCTAAATGCCATGGCAGGTATACATGATGTATTTCATGTACACAACTTAAGGAAATGCGTTGCTGATGAATCTTTAGTTGTACCTCTTCAAGATATAGAGGTAAATGAAAATTTAAGTCCATGGAAAGACCTTTACAGGTAGAATATAATAATCCCAAAGCATAAGAGGTTAGTTCTGGTCAAAGTGAAGTAAGATTCAAAAAGAGGACCAGAATATACATGGGAACTAGAATCAGAGATGAAGTGAAGGTATCCTTACTTATTTCAATTTCGAGGACGAGATTTAAAACAAGGAGGGGAGGATGTAACAACCCTCAAAAAGGCCCCACAAACATTCGTAATCAAAACCCCAAACGCGTGCGACAAGAACCAGCACGAAAAATGAAAAAATCCAGGTTTAATCGACGTCGCACTACGCGACAGTGATAAGGAAGTGGGGTCGCGTGATGCGACACCCCTATTTCGACAGAGGACACGTGCCACCACGTGGCAAGCCTACATGGTGACTTAGCACACCTATTTCCTAATCTACCCTATCGCGCTACACGATGATGAATTGAGAAGATAGTCGCGCGATGCGACGTGTGACACCCTGACACGGTGGCGAAAACGTCAAGGGCATCACGAAACTTGATAGAATGCATATGAGCACATGGTAATTAAATTAAAGTTGAAGTATGATTAATTTGATTGATAGGATTGCATTCATATCCAAACTGGTACAAACAAATACAACACATTGTTCACAAAGGTCTTTGTTTTTATTTTAAGCTAAGGCACTTGTCCTGCAATCCTATGTGATCCTTGCAAAAGCTAACTTCAACATCAACACCTGAAACATATGTTAAAAAAAATTTGGGTCAACAAACGGTTGAGTGAGTTCATAGGTTTTGGTTAGTTTGGTAGTAAACAAATAATGTGATAATGAAACAAAACGTTTAACAATGTGGCATTTGATATGTTTTAAACAATTGAATGAAACAAGTCCCGCTTGGTGAACATTCAAACCTTGTAGACGTAAACACGGCATTGATCACCCAGACTTCCACATTGAATAACATGAACAACAACAACAACAACAACAACAATAGAGCTGAACTGGAAGTCGGATGGGGCCGTCACCCCTATAGCGCTATAATGTACCGTTCGGCTTGTACGGAGTTAATGAATGTAATGTTTAAGCATCAAGTAATCAAACAATTGCAAGAAAACGATCAAGATAGCCACAAAAATGCAAATGAGTTTGTATCACATTATTACATATGTTTCATCCCGAAAATATTGTAAAACAGAAAATGGGAACTATGAACTCACCTTGTTTGCGAAATAATTCCAAACAAGTAAATGGATAAGAGTTTTGCGGGAACAAGACTTTCCACGTCACTCTAAAAACATGCACCAAACAAATATAGAACATAGCATCATCAAAAGGCAAAACTGTAACTTTGTATAAACGGGTGACTATGTTTACTGCGTTGTACGGTTTGACTAATCCGGTTTGGGGGATGACTTGGTAACTTGGTTATCCCTCAAAGGGATAATTTATGTAATATTTTATACAAATATGTAAGTTATACAAATAATAATATTTGTATATTTAAGACAATAATTATATATATATATATATATATGTGTGTTTAAATCTCAGAATTTATATATATATATATACACATACAATTCATTACAAAAATTCAAGTGAACAATTTATATAAAAATGAGAGTCACAACAATATAGTCCAAATGTTAAGTTTAATTTATAAAAATTATAAATTAATTTCTGTGTTCCAAAAATATATATATTTTCAGAATAACATGATAATTATACAAATTAATTATCTATATAATAAATTTAGGGCAGAATAATTAAAAATGACATTTTAATTATATCAACCATAAATTAGATTAAAATAATTATCATGGCAGAAAATAAATATATTTTAAATAAACAGTTTAATTATTTGTTAAAAATGAAATAATTGGATAATTGTGTAAATAATTATTTAAAACAGAAAAATTAGAAACAATATTTTTAAATATTGACATGCAATAATAAAGATTTTAAAAAAATATTATGGCCTTGAATAATTTTTATAAATATGATCTGGAATTAAAAAGGATTATTACAAATAAACTGATTTAATAAGTTTATTATAAAAAAATGACATGCAAAATATGACATAAGATTTCTGGTTTTTAATAACCTCAATAAAACATGTATAATATTATAAAAATAATTTCGGATATAAAATACAACCTTAGAATAATTTAATTAATTAAATTCAACTTAATAAAACATGTAAATTAACTGTTTTAATTATAAAAATGTCAAAACAGTATCAAATATCATGATAAAAATTATTTTTACAAGGTATACTATTTAATATATATAACATAAAAAAAATTCAATAATTAATTCCAAAATCCGAATTAATATTAATTTTTAATGTTAAAACTGTTTTTAATTAAACTAAAATAGTTTTAT
>JARYGA010044266.1:0-31274 GCA_030545235.1 Helianthus tuberosus | reverse complement strand
AGCAACGTCGCCTTTCATCCTAGGCCACCAATAATAATTTTTGAGATCCTGGTACATCTTATCCGATCCAGGGTGGATAGAGTACCGTGACTTGTGCGCTTCATCGAAAATAACTTCCCTTGATCCACCAAACAGAGGAACCCAAATCCTTTTCTCAAAACATAATGTTCCTTCCTCGTTTGGTACCAAAAGCTTCTCCATTCCACGGAGATATTCTTCCTCAAGGTTTTCCTCCTTGAGAGCTTCCTTTTGTGCAGCACGAATGCGCAGGGAAAGATTGGTTCGTATGATCATTTCCAAAGCTCTAACCCTTATGGGCTTGATCCTTTCTTTTCTACTTAGGGCATCGGCGACTACATTCGCCTTCCCTGGACGATATTTTATCTCGCAGTCGTAATCGTCCAACAATTCAACCCATCGTCTTTGCCTCATATTCAACTCCTTCTGGTTGAATATATGTTGTAGGCTCCTGTGATCTGTAAAGATTGTGCACTTCGTACCATACAGGTAGTGTCTCCAGATCTGTAAAGCGAAAACCACTGCGCCAAGCTCTAATTCGTGTGTGGTATAGTTCTTTTCGTGCACTTTCAGTTGGCGCGATGCGTAAGCAATAACCTGTTGGCGTTGCATCAACACGCAACCCAATCCTTGACGCAATGCGTCGCAGTATACCACAAAATCGTCGGTACCTTCTGGTAGAGCTAAAATTGGCGCGTTACAAAGCTTATCCTTCAATATCTGAAATGCTTCATCCTGTTTGATTCCCCAATCAAACGTCTTGTCCTTCTGCGTGAGGAGCGTCAAAGGTTGAGCGATTTTCGAGAAATCCTCGATGGACCTTCGATAGTAGCCAGCCAAACCCAAGAATTGTCGAATCTCGGTTGGCGTTGTGGGCGTTTCCCAATTCTTGATTGCCTCGATCTTTGTGGGTTCAACATGAATTCCATTTCCATTAACCACATGTCCAAGAAACTGGACTTCGCGTAGCCAAAACTCGCACTTAGAGAACTGGGCATACAACTGTTCCTTCTTTCGCAGCTCCAGAATAGTTCTTAGATGCTGTTCGTGCTCAGCCTTTGTCCTTGAATAAATCAAGATGTCGTCGATAAACACAATCACGAACTTGTCCAAGTATGGCTTGCAAACTCTATTCATTAGATCCATGAATACCGCAGGTGCGTTTGTCAAACCAAATGGCATAACGAGGAACTCGTAGTGTCCATAACGAGTTCGGAAGGCTGTTTTCGGGATACTTTCCCCCTGTATCCTTAGTTGATGGTATCCAGATCGAAGATCGATCTTAGAGTAACAGCTTGAACCTTGAAGTTGGTCGAACAGATCATCGATTCTTGGCAGAGGATACCTGTTCTTGATCGTCAGCTTGTTCAATTCTCTGTAGTCAATACACATACGGAAACTTCCGTCCTTCTTCTTGACAAACAGGACCGGAGCTCCCCAAGGTGAGAAGCTTGGTCGGATAAAACCCTTGTCTAACAACTCTTGAAGTTGTGCTGACAGTTCCTGCATCTCAGACGGCGCAAGTCTGTAAGGTGCCTTAGCTACAGGCGCTGCGCCTGGAACTAAGTCAATGTGAAACTCCACTTGCCTCTGAGGTGGCAGTCCAGGTAAGTCTTCCGGGAAGACTGCTGGGTATTCCCTTACGACAGGGATGTCTTCGATTCTTGGCTCAGCAGCCTTCTTATCCACGATGTGTGCCAGAAAAGCAACACATCCTCTCTGTTAACACTTCCTTGCTTTCAAGCAGCTGATAAATCTTAGCGGCGTGTCACGCTTTTCTCCGTGAACCACAATTGTCTCACCATCATCAATTGGGATACGAACAGCTTTCTCGTGACATACTATCTCAGCCTTGTTTCCGGATAACCAATCCATTCCTACCACCACGTCGAAGCTTCCCAATTCGACTGGTAGTAGATCCAAGGTAAACTCACGTTCTCCCAGTTCTATCACACAGCCTCTGATTACTTCGTTGGCTTCAACTAACTTTCCATTAGCTAATTCGATCGAGTAGGGGATATCTAACTTACTAGCGGTTAAACCAGGTATATTCTTAAATTCTAATGACACGAAGCCATAACCGGCACCAGCATCAAACAAAATAGGTGCAAAAGTTTTGGTTGTTAGAGAACGTACCAGAAATCACACCTGGATCCTGGCATGCCTCACAAGCTCTGATGTTGGATTTTCTCTCACGGTCTTGTTTCAACTTCAGGCATTCCCTCTTAAAATGTCCAACTTCCTTACAATGGTAGCATCCTATCATTCGGCCATTTCCTTTCCCATTTCCACCTAGAGCGTTGTTACTGTTTTCTCCTTGTATGGAACTCTTCATCCCGCAACCTTCCTTGCTGTGTCCTTTTCTCCCGTACCAAGGCTTCTGACATCCACCATCACGGTGACACTTGCACTCAGCACAACTTGGTTTGGTTTCTAAGTAAATCTTATCATTGGCCTGTTTGTTGTTAGGGCAATCTTTCTTGAAATGCCCTTTGTCCCCGCAGTCAAAGCAACCTCGAATAGACCTTTGTTCATCGTTGCTCATTTGGGTATCTTTGGTAAGCTTCCTTTTGTTCTTTCCAGACGACTCTACCTGAGTTTTCTTGTCAGGGTTTGCAAGTTTTTCTAGTCTATTTGCTTCTGTAACGAGTGCCAAACCCATCTTACTTGCAACAATGGTTGTTGGTGGCGTAGATGCTGTCATCAAGCTCAAGACTTGAGGCGCCAGTTCCCAAATGAATCGTTCCAATTTCTTCAGTTCTGGTTTTACCAGGTATGGAACAATTTGTGACAGATCATGGAGTCGTTGCACGTACTCCAACACCTTCGGACCTTCCATCATTAGGCTCCGAAATTCATCTTCCCACTTCTGGGTTTCCGTGTGGGGGCAATACTTCTTGTGCATCATTCCTTTCAACTCATCCCAAGTTAACGCGTATGCTGTAGTTAGGCCCATTATTCGAACCTGAAGATTCCACCATAATCGAGCTCCATCTTGAAACAACTCAGAAACGTATGGGACCTGTTGTTCTGGCGTACAGCCACTCATTCGAAAGATGGATTCCATACTTTCAATCCATTTTACAAAAGTTATGGCACCCCCAGTGCCGTCGAACTTCGGAGGCTTGTAGTTGAGGAAGTGCCAGTAGGAACAACCGTTATTTTCTGAGGTACCTTTGATTGGTTCGGAGCGTAGGGCCTCGTGCTGTGCTATAGCTGCAGCAATTATCTCTTTAAGTTCTGCCTCAGAGGTGGGCATGCGCATTTCGCGTCTTGGCGGCATCTTCTAAAAGATGTTTCACATAGGTTAGGTCATAGCAAGTGAAGTGTACATATGCATTCAACAATACCAACACATAACATCTCGTGTTATCAACAAGTCAATCACATAACCTCTTATGCTATAGGACATAAACAATTGACTGAACATCGCATGTGATGAGAATACTGCGATTGTATTGCCACAATTCGAGACCACAATGTAAAGCTCACAAGTACACCACTATATCATACTACATCAATGACTTAGTAGGGGACGACCCTAGACAAGTCGTGCGATCGCTGGTCATGTTCAGGAGTCTCTGGTTCGTCCTTTCTCAAATTTCAGGACTCCACGTCCAGTTTCTGAATTTCTGTCCTAAAACAACATTTCTTCTCAATCGTTTCCTTGAGCTCGTCCCAGCTTAGTGTATAAGCAGCGTCTGTGCCAAGGGTCTGAACCTGGAGGTTCCATTAAGAGAGTGTGCCATCTAGAACTATCCCCGAGATATAGGTAACACTCTGTTGGGTCGAACAGTTACTCGTTCTTAGAATGGAGTTGGTCTCTTCGGACCAACGAACAAATGCATCGGTGCCTCCTGTTCCGTCAAAGTTTTAAGGCTTGCAGTTCAGGAACTGTTTATAGGTGCAGCCAGTTGGAGGGTTATCTCCAGTAATGCCATCGTTGTACTTAGAGTGGAGGGCTTCATGTCGTGCATTTATCTGTGAGATGCGTTCTTGCAACTCGGCTTCTGTCCTTGGCAACGTACTGGTGTTTGTGTCACGCCTGGGTGACATTCCCTTTTGTCGAAGTGGTGTGAAGCGGGTTAGACAACGTCTCAATTGTCTATGGGGTGTATATAGCAACATATGCCATCATGTAATCACCCAATTTCACACGCAAATATACTCACTGTATGAGTGGGGAAGTAAATTCCGAGCCTTCACATAGGCTTGCCTATTTGGCTTGTTGCTTGTAATAGAATGAACTCGAGGCTACATCGCCTAGGTCATTTGTGTTTAGGTTATTTCCTGCTGCATTGGTTATCATTAGCTTGGCCTGCAGGGTCCACCAGGATTCCTGTGCACTACAAATCGTTATTACGTGGGCCCCCGTAATAATAAATTGTCTTGCACAGTTACCCCAAATTTTCTCTCATCCAAGCAGATGATCAATCAAGGAGCAACAGCCAGTGCATTGGCATGAACAGGGTCATACTCCAATGCGGGGTCAGGAGCAACGCCTGGCTCAGGGGCCACGACTAGCTTCGAATCAAAAACTCCATCTCAAAATCAGCTGGATCAGCAAACACAGGGGTCGACAGGGCTGCAGGATCCCCCAAGGGCCGGTCTAAGTGCATGAACCCAATGTCATGGTCTGGATCAACACCAGGCGGAAAAACGGAATTGTCCTCATTATCGCGATCAAACTCAAATCTGTGTGCGGGATCCGGTGCAGCTGATGATGCCATATCAGGGTCGGCGTCGTGTAAGTGGTGCTGCATTCCCTGTATGTGCGAAGGTGCGGATGTCAGAGACTCAAATGAGTCTGGGATAGGGGAATGGACATGAGTTCCCCCTACAGGAGCGTCCGCATGCAGTAGTCTAATACCAGCAGCAATAGGGCCTCGCCCTCAAGTGGGTCCTCCTCTTAGTAGTTCGACATCGTCTTCAGAGACAACGTCGGGGGCATATCAACAACGAGATAAGCGGCAGGGGGGCAAATTCCCAACAAGGTAGCCATTAGTAGGCTCTGCTACGACTTCAGGCAGCGCACAGAGGGCTGAGAGTCGTCGTTGTCTGTGCCGGTAGTATCAGAAATGTACACCTCGTGCTTTGATGATCTATGTCGTCTGATACTATGGTCATGGGATTTGTAGTGTCCGTCTTTCTAGTACTTGATGAAAGCATGACGTTTGTAACACGAACACATATACGTATAATAATCAATCATATAGTCATATAAACATGTAGTCACCACGTAAACATTCAAATTATCCTTCTAGTCCCACTAGCCAACACTTCTAGTCCCACTAGCCAACACTTCTAGTCCCACTAGCCAACCCTTCTAGTCCCACTAGCCAACACTTCTAGTCCCACTAGTCAACACTTCTAGTCCCACTAGTCAACACTTCTAGTCCCACTAGTCAACACTTCTAGTCCCACTAGCCTCCTACCTCAGCCCCTCAGACTGAGCCTAGAATAATAAATAAAATGTGCTCAACATTTGTTTGTAAAAAGTTGTGGATCTGGACTTAAGTGGTATGCAGAAAAATGTTTTCGTGAGAGCCCTAGTGATCATAGTCTAGACTCGAGAAAGAATCCTAGTTCGCTATGATCAGAGCTCTGATACCAAGCTGTCACACCCTGGCTTTGCGGAAGCGTGGTTAACTTTGGTGTGACTTCTTAATACCATAGCTTAATCATAACAAAGCTATATGAATTTAAAAACCATGCAAGTCATCATTTAGTTTAGAAATCAACATACAATACCATCGTTTTTAACATAAACCATAACCTTGCCCAGTAAACATTACAACACATAACATAACATAAACGAGGGTTAAGGATTGTGTCTTGTCCAGGTAAGAGAACACAACCCCTAATCCTTGATGACTTCATGAAGATTGCAGCGGAAAACGTTCATACCGTGCCAGAATCCGTTTAATTTCCTGAAATACATGTGAGTTGAAAAATCAACAATAATGTTGAGCGAGTTCATGTGCAAGTGAGTAAATAAAACACTTGTAAGTATAAAAGTTTCCTGGTATGTAGCAGTGTAAGAGGACTTGTGATCACCAATGGTTTGCAAGGCCATTAGCATGTCGTGAAATGCAAGTAGGAAGACACAACCCTAGCCGATTTTTGCGTTGGGCAACCAAGTCACTCCAGGTCCGTTCTGTTGGCCTCAGAGAGGTCCGTTTGGCCTAGAGCTGGGCTCGCTACACCCAGATAGATCTACCGCTCGAGTCCCTCGGTGTTCTAACTACCCATTCACATGATCTAAACCTCCTTACGTTATTCATACCGTGTATAAAGTACTTGTAAACAAAGTAACATGTATTTCACCCCCGCAGTTAAGTAAACTGAAAACAGTTAGAGAAAAGGGGGACATGAACTCACAGTGAATGCGCGTCTCTACCAAGTGTCTCCAATACAGTAAGCTGTGCAACGACCTACAAGTGCTAATTCTATTAGGCGGACGGCCGTGCTTAGCTTTATAGTTTAAGTCTTTGGGAAATAGTTAGACAACTATTTCGTGTTTATGTTCCGTATACACTTGGTAGTTATACTTCTTCCCAAGGATGGGGGATACATTACATGTGCGTAAGTTACGTTTTATCAATCTTGTGGTAATGTAATTACCAGTGTAACTTATGTAGTTATGGTGAAAGCGTTCGCAAAGTTTTGGGATCATTAACGCTTGTAAATATTATTTTTACTTCTAAAAATAATATTTATGTATTTCACAAACTAATCATAAACAGTGTTGTGACAATATATATATTCATCACGTTAAACCTTGTGAAAATCCCACCTCCGAATATTTAGTAAATAATGTCATGGCGAAATTTATGTTTCGAAAATATGTCGAAAATAGTTCTAACACTTGTGGTGTAAATAACTCTAAGTGTTAGGTTTTTAGAAAATTTCGCCAGAGTTTCCTCTGTAACTGGAGGTGGCCACGCTTTCAAGCGTATCATTTTCTTTTGAAATCAACTCATGATCATCATCAATCAACCTTTACGTTTTAACACGCAAAATACTACCATTGTTATTTTCAGTTTAAATATGTGAAAACTAGACTGTTTTCGGGCGATTAAATAAAATACTTAACCCTTTCCAAAAATTCCCAGATTTTTGTGGAACGTCATAAACGACCCACAATTTATTGTGTAAAAATTTCGGGGTCCAGTTCATTACCAAAAATTTACAGAAAATCGTTTACCGAACTGTGGTCAGATTTGTCACATTCTGATCACAGTTTACGGAAAAATTCGTCAAAAATTCCCCGTAAGTCCGTTTATCGAAAATCCAGTTTGAGGGTCACAAATACATCTGTGTTCATCTTTGATAAAAGTTTCAGGGGCTGGTTCGGTTCAGGTTTTAGGTTGTGATCGAAAACACACAGCCCAATTTTCTGCAGTAACAAACAGCCCTAGCTGCTGTCACGGAAACAGATTTTTAAAATAGTAACCGACCTCAGAAAAATATGATTCCAGCGCCATCTTCTTCGTTTTTCGAAATGACACGATTTAGGCTTTTGAAATTCTGTTTTTCGAGTTTTTAAGGTACGTTTACAGCCTGTTAAAGGCGGCTGAAACAGTGACTCAGCATGCTGTTTTGTGATTTCGATGTTATTAAATCGCGTCATAAGTGTCCGATTAGCGGGTTAAACAAGAAAACGACTTTTAAATATCAAGTATGTGTTAACCAACCCTTAAACCGACAAGATTCCACTTCATAAATCATACACAAGTAAACCTTTATGTAGATTTAATGTTCATAACTCATGTTTTCACATTTTTCTTATATTCTTGTGATTTAGTGATTTAAACAACAACACTACATGTTAAATGCCATAATTTTCGAACAAGATGAGATCAAGTATGAAGAAGCTTACTACTAGCCTCTAGCTAGGGAAGAATCTTGTGTCAAGATGATGAGAAAAAGATGTAGAAACAAGCAAGAACAATGCTCCCTTGCAATCCCTTCAAGTTGCACCTTCCATGGATGGTTTCTAGGCTTTGAATGGACAATAAAATGAAGAAGATGATGTTGTTTAGGGTGGTGATGGTGTGCTTGGTTGTGGGCAGCCGATCAAGAGAGAGGAGAGAGTGAAAATGTGTTGCAAAATCTTGTGAAGTGATGTACATTTATAAGGAACATTACTTATATTTACTTTCTCATATTTTGTATAGATAAGCAAGCAAAACAATAAATACTAGATCATTCAATCAAGCAAAAAGATTGGAAGTATGAGGTTATGACATGTGGGGTCCCACTTGGGGAAATGAATTCGTTGGGGGGGGGGGGGGTATTATGTAAATATTGTGACAAGAATGTATAAGTGTAAGTAATGTAATATAGCTAGTTGATTTATTATAGGCGGGTGTTATGGCATACGGGGATCATGACTAGCCATAAATAATAAAATAAAGTATTTAACAAAAATTTAGTGCCCCGGGTAATGTCCGGTTATACGGTTAAGTACCGTTCCGTTAAAATGTTTAATTATACCGCAAAAGGCCCTTTATATATATTTTTGTAACATAAATTATTCCTGGTACTTAGGAAAATATACGGGGCCGTTATGCAATGTTTTTGCACATTTTTAGTAATTTAAAAATGCTGAGTTTTATAATAAAGCGCAGAATTTTGTATTTAAAGTACGTTTTTGGCACATCCAATCAGTGTATCTTATTCCTAGAGACGCGGTACCACAACCCTTATATCCCTACACTCACTACCAGTGTAGCAAAAATATATGAGGCTCTTAACAGGCCTTAGAGGCAGTGTCTGCCTGATGCTGGTTATTTCAGCATGTTCACTGTGTATCCGTTTAGTGCTACTGTGCTTTTTGTGCATCATGTTTGTCACTAAGGTGCCGTATGTAAATAATGTAGTGACAGCATATAAAGTATGATGCAAGTAAGTGCATGTATCAGTATGCAGGTAGCAGTTTATCAGCTAGTTTCAAACAAGCACAGTAATTAAGCAGTAATTTATCATTAATTAAGTTGTATGGATACCTGGTTTAGTGCGGGTTGTCACAGTTTATTGGGAACTGAAAGGTAAGTAGTGTATATCTTTATATCCCTCCTTACTAAAGTAATAAATATTAGTATCATATGCAAAGTAGGGAAAAAAAAAGAGAACGTCAATTCTAAATTACCATCTTGCATAAATTTAATTTCAAAATTTCAAAATTACTGATATTATCAGTGATCTGATTTGAAAGCAATTGTGATGTTGACTTTTCTAATATTTATTTTAACTTTAATTAAGAGATAATAACCGTCAGTTTGAAATTCATATTTTGCATATTTTAAAAGTCCAAAGCTGAAGAAATTACCATTAATTAGTGATTTGATTTGCAACAAATACCCATCAAGTATTTTTTTTATTTTTTAATTTAACATTAAATTTCATCAGGAAAACAATATTGGAGGAACTCTTATCTCATTGCAATGTAACGATTAGGTAAAATGGTAATTTCATTTTAATTGTAGTTTTTATTTGATAATTTCAATATATCACTAATTAACACCATGGATGGTAAATATCAATGGATGTCAAGAATAAAAAAGTGACCAGTGGCTATTTTTTCCTATCTGTAGATACCGAACGTCAATTGTCATTATGACTTTTCTGTAATTACTGATATTATCAGTAATTACTGATGATGATTTGAAAGCAACTGTCATTGTCATGATGACTTTTCTAATTTTTAAACCGTGAGTTTGAAATTCACATTTTGCATGTTTTAAATGTCCAAAGCTCAAGAAATTAGCATTAATTACTGATTTGATTTCCAACAAATAGTTATAAAGAATTTTTTAAATTGTATGATCAAAACAATGTTGGAGGAAATCTTACCTCATTGGTATGTAAAGACTTCCTAAAATGGTAATTTCATTGTAATTTTAGTTTTTATTTGATAATTTCAATCTATCACTAATTAACACCATCAATAACAAAAAAGTGAGCAGTGGCTGTTTTTTAGGAAAACAACTGATGGTCAATATCAATAGATGCCAACAATAAAAAAAGTGAGCAGTGGCTATTTTTCCTATCAGTGGATACCCAACAGTTTTTTAAACACTGATGTTTGGTCAGTCAATGGTCAACAGATTTTGAAGAAACATATGTTTCGCCTTAAACAGAAGTTTTCCCATAAACAGAAGTTTGACCATAAACAGGTGTTTGCACATAAAGAGATGTTTATCTGGTGGTTTAAAACCACTGTTGGGTCAAACAAATTTCACAACAGGACCAATACTCAAATAGATGTTGACCTTAAACAGATGTTTGGTTTAGAGCCGAACATCTGTTAAACCCCAAACATCTGTTTAACCCTGAACAGATGTTTAAGTTAATAACATCTACTGTTCAACCTAACAGGGGTTTCCATTAACTATTGACCAAATTGCAAACAGATGTTAAAACCACTGTTTGTTATTGTACTTCTTTACAAAATTACATAGAATTCAAGAAAACGAAACAAACACTTAAAGAACTATAATTTAACACATAATCTAATCGGGCAAAGCAATCTATTATCTAAGAATTCACTGATTCTTACAACATGAAACAAACTCATAATGAAATACTAAAGTTACATAAGAACCACTGATAATTAAATACTAAATTTGAATCCGTTGTAGATGCTGAACCACTGCTGATACTAAACAGTCGTTTTCCTTTGATTAATCAAACTCTAGGTACATAAAGTGCAAACAGTCGTTTTCCTGAACAGATGTTTAAGTTAATAACATCTACTGTTCAACCTAACAGGGGTTTCTATTAACTATTGACCAAATTGCAAACAGAAGTTAAAACCACTGTTTGTTATTGTACTTCTTTACAAAATTACATAGAATTCAAGAAAACGAAACAATCACTTAAAGAACTATAATTTAACACATAATCTAATCCGACAAAGCAATCTATTATCTGAGAATTCACTGATTCTTACAACATGAAACAAACTCATAATGAAATACTAAAGTTACATAAGAACCACTGATAACTAAATACTAAATTTGAATCCGTTGTAGATGCTGAACCACTGCTGATACTAAACAGTCGTTTTCCTTTGATTAATCAAACTCTAGGTACATAAAGTGCTTGTCTTTAACAGGACCTTGTCTTCAACAGTGGATAGGCCTCATCAGTCTTTGTTCATAAAGATCTCCTTTAAAACAAACTTTATGCTTCTTTTAATACAAAAAAGGTGGGAAACACCATTACTCTAGACTCTCTAGTAACATAAAATCTTATCTTACAACAATAGCAGATCCTTTCTTGCGTTTAGTAGGAACTACTGTGGGTTCTACATCATCATCTTCTGCACAAGTCAATTATAATCATCATCATCATTTAGACATAAGCAAAAATTATTTTAACTATAAATTTAATAATCTTTCTTTGTGTTTAATTAAACTTTATGCTTCTTTGAATACAAACCTATAATAACCCGCAGCAGATTGTATGAATTTCAAACAACTGTGATTAGACTGAAATTTAAACCGAGAATTAGAGTATATCACTTCAAAATAAAAAACTCAAAATTGAAAATCAGAGTAGCAAAAAACACATACTTTAAACGATGTTGGAACAATAATACTGGAAACAACCGTGGAACAATCATCATCATTACATGAGAATACCCTTAATTTATGGAACCTGTAGAATGAAATGCTCCACTGTTGGGTTATTAACTTTCAACCTCACTTTCCCTAAATTTATCAATTCTAATTTTCAACAGGATGTAATACAATTATTACCTTAATTAAGATATCTTCAACTGCAAACAACAATAGCAAACAACATCAAACAACAATAGCAAACAGCATCAGTCAATAATAGCAAACAACATCAAACAATAATAGCAAACACCTGATGTTGAATCCACTATAGATGCTGAACCACTGCTGTTACAAACAGATAATACCAATGAAACTCTAATTTCAGAAAGAATAATGGCTGAACATATTCAAACATCAATAATCAACAGATGTTATACTCATATCATCACCATCTAGAAAAAACGCTAATTTCAAAACATATTCAAACATACCAGCTTATGGCAGTTCTCTTATCCGCAGCTAAGCGGATTTCAACTTTGATGACAACAACCCTGGAACCATATGATTAGATTACGAGTAGAAATTAGGATTAGTGTAAATAAGAGGAAATCATGAAAGTATTTCAACTAAAAAAAAGAACAAACCTTTTGATGAAGTAATCGATGAACAAAAGAAGATTTTATGGTGGCGTCTGAAGAAGATTAAGGTTTGGATGGAAAGAATTATCTCAATAATTTGCAGGGTTTGTGAAATTTGAATTTGAATCGCCTGAATATAGAGAGAGAAAGAACCCTAGGCGTTTGTAAACAAAGATCAGAAGTGAGAAGAGAGGTTATATAAGGAAAAGGGGATGGCATTGTTGGGCGGGAAAAGAGAACTGAGGATGCCCTAATCAAGTGACACGTGGCCCAAATAACTTTCATTTATTATATATAATAGATATATAGGGAGAAGATCATGCGAGAACCACCTCTTATTGCGAGAACCAATGTGAACACAACCAAAAATGCCTAAAAATAGCTAAAAATCAGACAATTTTTTTTAATATTTTTATAAAAAAATCGCTACTTTTTAAAGCCAATTTTTTGGCTTCTAAAAGTAGCTATTTTAACATAAAAATATTAAAAAAAAATTAGATTTTTTTTTATTTTTTTAGATTTTTTTTAGATTTTTTAGGTTTTTTTTAGGTTTTTTTGGGGTTTAGTTTTTAGCATTTTAGCTTGGGGGGGTGGGGGGTGGGGGGTGGGTTTTTTTTAGGTTTTTTGGAGGTTTTAGTTTTTAGCGTTTAGCTTGGGGGGGGGGGGGTTAGGTTTTTTTAGCTATTTTAGGTTGTGTTCACATTGGTTCTCGCGGTTCTCACAATAAAGGTGGTTCTCGCATGAGCTCCTCCATATATATATATATATATATATATATATATATATATATATATAATTATTAGGTTACAGACCCATGGGTTAAATAAAAAATTATTAAACACTTAGTAACAAGATTTAGAAATTACAATATATTTTTTTGAGATAAGATATGATTGAAATTAGGTATTAGATATGTGTGTTATAAAACTATTTTTAGAAGCAAAATAGTTAATCAACCTTTCTTAATCCATGTTTTATAATATACTGTGAGAGAATGAAAACAATATAATTATAGTAACCAACTATAATTTCATTTTTTTCATTTTAAAGCATACGTTGATTATCATTTTTTTTATCAATGCGTGAAACACACACGAGAACATTATCAAGTGTTTTTTTTTACAAAACTTTAAATATTACTTAGAAGTTTTATAAATAATATTTTGTTTGTGATAAAAAATATCTTTAAAAAATCCAAAAACTTATTAATAAAGTAAATAAAATACTGTATAATGATAAATAAACAAAATAAATAAATAAATAAAATAAACATGTAAATGGTTATAAAAGAAATTAAGTTTTACTATATTTAGAGTTAATTGCCAAAATCGTCCCTGAGGTTTGGGCACGTTTGCCATTTTCGTCCAAAATGACACTTTTGTACCATTTTGACCCCCACGTTTGGCATTTTTTGTCATTTTCATCCAAATGTCTAACAAGGTTAAAAAAAACAACGTTAAAAACACTGTTTAATGAAGGACTGTTTGGTCCTTTTGCATTCTTAATATTTAATTCATAATTTTTTGTTTCAAACCATTCCAAGTTCCAATCCACACCTACTCAACCCAATCCATTGACCACCACCGTATAATCATCATCAAACATCATGGTTGGCGGCCTGCCTTGCCGCTAACATTCACCACCCAATTGCCGGAGAACGGGGATTGAGACAGGAAGAGTGTGGCTGCAGTAATTGGTTTAGATTTAGGCATTAGAGATGATTATGTTTTGAATCATGTTTGGGAGTTGAAGATTTGGGTGTGGATAAAAGAGACACCAATAACATGCCTCGAATTTGGTTCTTTCTTCACCGACACATCTTGCTTCACTTCATGATTTTCCGGGTGTGGTTTGGAATTAGGAATCCAAGATTGATTAGGTCTTGAATCATGTTTAGGAGTTGCAGATTTGTGCCTGGATAAAGAAAATTGTGGGAAAATAGGACACACAAATCCATCGCCACCGCTTCAGTTGAAACCGTCGGAGAACAACAATGGAGACAGAACCAAAACCGCCACTACCTTCGTCGTCCGAAGCATCACTTTTCTGGCGAAAACAGTTGGATTCGAAACTCAAAAGGCTTCAGTCTTCTCTATTCGGAGCCGACATCGCTATCTAGGAAGGATACTACAGTTACATTCAAATACTTTCTCCCCGTCTCATCGGTTTCTCGATTCTCAGTCTCTTAACAACGAAGATGAAACGTATTTTTGTGGTAGGGGCAAGGTATAATTACATTTCAAATCCCATTGATTTATCGTTTTGATCTGCTGATGGGTTATTTTTGTGATTGACCTGGTAATTTGAGATATTTATGGAGTTATAGAAACACTCCTTCATGATGGGTATTGGTGTGTTCCTTGGGATTATGACATCCATATATTTTTCTTTTTCGACACTAATACCAAGGGACAAAGGAGTTACATCTAAAAGTATTATGTCCTTCACAACTTTGTTACCATTACCACTTAAGTTTGCGGCCAACACTGTCGCACCAAATGCAACAACTTCATCCGCATTCATACTCTTGCAAAGTGGCTTCCAGTCAAAAAAACTCCCCTAGAAATTGTTGCACCTTGGGAATCCTAGTCGACCCACCAACAAGAACTGTATCATCAACATTATTTTTGTGCATATTCCCATCTTTTAAACAATTTTCAACATGCTCGATGCACTTGTTAAAAAAGCCAGCATTCAGATCCTCAAATTTTGCCCGGGTGACCTTCATTGAAAAATCAAATCCATCGTACAAGCAATCAATGTCAATCGAAGTTTCGGTTGTTGAAGACAAATCCCACTTTGCTTTCTCACATGCAGCTCACAATCTCCCCATTGCTCTTGCATTTTTACTAGTAGTGACAAAGTGGGCAAGTTGGATGCGTTTGGGTAATGGGTCAAGATAAGTTTGGGTTAGGATGGGTATTTTAAAAAAATGGTTGGATGGGTAATGGATCAAGATGGGTTTTGGTTAGGATGGGTTTGGGTTAATATGGGTTCTAAAAAAAAAAATCTAAAATATAAAAAAATCATAAAAAATCTAAAAAATTCTAAAAAATAAAAATATCCAAAAATTCCAAAGAATTCTAAAAAAAACAAAAAAAATCTAAAAAATCATAAAAATTCTAAAAAATCAAAAAATTCTAAATAATAAAAATTTTCAAAAAAAAATCAAAGAAATTATAAAAATCATAAAAATTCAAAAAAAAAATCCATAGAATTCGAAAAGATGCAAGAAATTCTAAAAAACCCAAAAAATTATAAAAAAATCAAAAAAATCAAAACAATTCTAAAAAATCATAAATATTCTAAAAAATAAAAAAATTCTAAAAAAATCCAAAAAATCATAAAAATACTAAAATATCAAAAAAATTCTAAATTTTTTTTAAAATCGTAAAAAATCTAAATAAATCTAAAATATCAAAAAAATTTAAAAATAAAAAAAATCATAAAAATTCTAAAAAATAAATAAAAAATTCTAAAACTCATGTTTTTTTTATTTTTTAGAATTTTTTAGACTTTTTAGATTTTATAGATATTTTGAATTTTTTTAGATTTTTTTTATTTCTTAGAATTTATATGATATTTCAAAATTTTTTTACTTTTTAGAGTTTTTATGATTTTTTATAATTTTTATGATTTTTGTTTTTTTTATTTTTTTTAATTTTTTCGAGTTTTTATGATATTTTTGAATTTTTTAGATTTTTTATGATTTTAATTTTTTTGGAATTTTTAAAATTTTTTAGATTTGCTTTATTTTTTATAATTTTTTTTATTTTTTCGATTTTTTTATTATTTTTTATTTTTTTTTGATTCTTTAGAATTTTTATGCTTTTTTATATTTTTTTTGGTTTTTTATAATTTTTTGATTTTTTAGAATATTTTGGTTTTTTTAGAATTTTTTGGAATTTTTAAATTTTTATGATTTTTTTATTTTTAATATTTTTTTTGTATTTTTATATATATATTTTTTATTTTTGTAGAATTTTTTTATTTCTTAGAATTTTTCTATTTTTTAGAATTTTTTTGATTTTTTAGAATTTTTATGATTTTTTAGATTTTTTTAATTTTTTTATATATATTTCTTTATTTTGTAGAATTTTTTAGAATTTTTATGACTTTTTACAATTTTTTTTATTTTTATTATTTTTTTATTTTTAAACGAAGAACGACGGGAGAGTACTACGGCGACGATTGGTGAAGTCGCAGTTGTGAATTTATTTGATACCCATCCTGACCCGCTTGGATTTTATCTCATACCCATCCTGACCTATTCTTTTTTTTTTCCACCACTTCATAACCGATCCTCACCTAGTGACTTGTTTTGTTTGGCCCATCTTAACTCATCTTAAAATTTAAAATACCCGTATCAACCCAAAATGGAATTGATGGGCTTGTTTTGCCAGATCTAATTTTTACTAATATCTTTCTTTTGTCTTTTCTTAAATTCGTGTACACAATAATTAACCATGGTGTAACATTCCTATTTTTATCATATAAGAATTATAGGTTTAACCACTAGTAACTAGTAACTAGTTTATTTTTAATATAAATATTCAACCCAAATAGTTTTAAACAGTATTTTATATAGTTGGTTGAAATATTATACTAATTAATTGGCTTGTATATGGGTGACCTTTCTAAATAAAATAAAACTATATAAACATATATTATTAGACGGGTAGATTACGGATAAGTTGAAGATTAGAAATATGAAGTACATAGACGGACCTAGTAACCGTTTAATAATTAAACTATAAAAATACATTATATTTGAATCTACTTCGTTTTTAATGAAACTTGGTTCAAAATGTAGATAATATTATTCTCGTTCTAAAGACATATTTGTTATTTTATAAAACGTCATATTTTAAAAGTTATACACGCCAAATAAGTGAAGCAGTTAAATTAATTATAAGATATAAATAATAAAAGAGTAAAATGCACGGATAGTCCCTGTGGTTTTGCAAAGTTTCAGCTATAGTCCCCAGATTTTGGAAATTACACTCATAGTCCCTGTGGTTTGACAGTTTGTTACGCTGATAGTCCCTAGAGTGGATTTGGGTTAGTTTTCTCAGTTAAGTCCATGTGAAATTACAAAATTACCCTTGCTTTTATTATATTCATCAACATCATCATCATTCAACAGACTCATGTATATCTCTTTCTACTCTCTCTCTCTCTCTCACTAAAAAACCACCACCACCGTCACCTCCCCTGCCACCATCACCACTCCCCACCACCGCCATCCCCTTCCACCACCACACCTCCGCCTCCTAAACCCATACCCGCTTCCACCATCAACCACCCATCCCCAAATCAACCGCCCGTCGGTTACAGTGGTCAAAGTTTATCGTCATCTGAAGATCTCCCGAAAGCTGTTATGATGACCCTAAATCAGGGTTCTGCTATTAAGAGTATGGACTTTCACCCCACACAACAAATCCAGCTTCTTGGTTAGTTGACTTAGTTCCCATATGCTATAACATATTAATCTTCGTTTTTAATCATTGGTATTTATTTAATGCGGTCACTTGTTTTGTTTTGTGTTGGGAAATCGTAAGTTGGAACGAAAACTGGAGAATTCTTGTTATGGTATTTAAGCAGTCGGGAGAAGCTTACTCAGAAGAATTTTAAGGTTTGGGATCTCGGTGCTTGTTCAATGCCCTTTCAGACAACTTTGACCAACGATTATACCGCATCAGTCAACCGTGTAACTTGGAACCCTGATGGAACCTTTTTCGGTAACCTAATAACTATTGCAATCTTTCAAAGCACACAAATATAAACATCAACTAACTTTATGCATGCCCTTTTGATATTTGAATATAGGTGTGGTTGATTTGGGGATGGGTGGTTGATGGTGGAGGCGGGTATGGGTTTAGGAGGCGGAGGTGTGGTGGTGGAAGGGGATGGCGGTGGTGGGGAGTGGTGATGGTGGCAGGGGAGGTAATGGTGGTGGTGGTTTTTAGTGAGAGAGAGAGAGAGAGAGAGAGAGATAGTAGAAAGAGAGATACATGAGTCTGTTGAATGATGATGATGTTGATGAATATAATAAAAGCAAGGGTAATTTTGTAATTTCACATGGACTTAACTGAGAAAACTAACCCAAATCCACTCCAGGGACTATCAGCGTAACAAACTGTCAAACCACAGGGACTATGAGTGTAATTTCCAAAATCTGGGGACTATAGCTGAAACTTTACAAAACCACAGGGACTATCCGTGCATTTTACTCATAATAAAATTTAAATCTTACCTTTAATTAATGCATGAAATCTATAATAATATGTGTTATGGATGAATACGTAAGAAATATAATAATAAAATAATAAAAGTTAAAACTTATCAAATTCATGTATACGTGTACCCTAATTCCACAATCCACAATTTGAAGGAACCTTACATAATTCGTGTCCCACTTCCATTTGTTTACGTGTCCTCACAAAACGTAAACATCAAGTAAAATTCAAGTATATATAGGAAGTTGAAAAGCCATTTGAAATGCTCAGATCCTTCTTTCTTTCTCACTCGATCTATGTTCCATATTTTCTCTAAATATTACACACAAAGCCCTGCCCCGTTTTAAGTGTTTTAACTCCCGATCACCGCTACCCTTTCCGATTGATCTGGAACCCATAATGCATGTCAGGGCTCTGCCCGACTAAGTTTATTGGAGTTCTGTCTCGGGACATCGGGATAAGGGTGAATTGGGGGTACTATACTTAACACAATTACAAATATATATTTTTATATAGCTCAGAAATTATACCCAAAATTCTACCAGGAGGTTTTCTAGTTAAACCCTAAAGTTACAAAGCGAGTCCATTCTCTTTTCTCACCATTTTATTTCCTTTTTGTCCCAAACCATAACAACTCTCACCAAAACTATTATTTATTATTATATTTTGTTCACTAGGAAACCTTAGTTAAGACCCCTAAGTAATCCTACATAAACCCTAAAAATTTTAGAACAATCAGAATAAGGATCATGGCCCCTAAAACTCAGGGGGGGGGGGTATTCCCTATTAACGATTATCCACATATCTTGCTGTCTAAATCGAATTTTCAAGATCCGTCGACTCAGCTAGGCTAGAAACACACGTGGCAACTCTATGATGAAATGTGACCCGTCGCGTCACGCGAAGCCCAAACGTGGCAACTTAATGGCCCCTAAAACTCAAGGAAACCTTAGAAGTTTTATAGGTTTAGCTAGATATTATAGACGGTTTATTAAGGATTTTTCTAAGATAGCTGTACCATTAACTAAGCTAACCTGTAAAGCCATTAAGTTTGAATGGGGATCTAAACAAGAAGAAGCCTTTAGAATATTGAAGCAGAAATTAACAAATGCTCCAATCCTAGCTTTACCGGAAGGGACTGAAGATTTTGAAGTCTACTGTGATGCTTCAAAACTAGGATTAGGATGTGTGCTAATGCAACGCAAGAAAGTAATTGCGTATGCTTCAAGGCAATTGAAAAAGCACGAAGAAAATTATACAACTCATGACTTAGAATTAGGTGCTGCAATTTTTGCCCTTAAGATTTGGAGACATTATCTTTACGGAAGTAAATTTACTGTCTATACAGACCATAAAAGTTTAAAATATATTTTTGGGCAAAAAGATTTAAACATGAGACAAAGAAGATGGATGGATATCCTAAGTGATTACGATTGTGATATTCAATATCACGAAGGAAAGGCAAATGTAGTTGCAGATGCCTTAAGTCGTAAGTACCACGAGAAACAACGACGACCAAGACATAGTACGAGCCACGAACGAAAAGATCGATAAAGTTCGGGCACACTTGAAAGCGGCTCAAGACAGACAAAAGGCGTATGTTGATAAAAGGAAAAAGCCAATTGAATTCCAAGTGGGTGACATGGTCATGCTAAAAGTGTCCCCATGGAAGGGTGTTATTAGATTTAGAAAGAAGGGGAAGTTAAGCCCAAGGTTTATCGGGCCATTTAAGATTATCGGAAGAGCTGGCAAGGTAGCTTACCGTCTTGAACTACCGGAGGAGCTGAGTGGGATCCATAACACGTTTCACGTATCTCAGTTAAGAAAGTGCCTAGCAGACGAAACGACCTATATTCATTACGATGATATCGAAGTGGATGATAGTTTAAATTATGTGGTAAGACCGGTTGAAATTTTAGATAAAAAGGTCAAACGTTTACGAAATAAGCAAATTGAACAAGTCAAGGTGAAATGGGAGCATAGAAAAGGTTCGGACATTACATGGGAGTCCGAAGAGGAAATGCGACGCCTTCACCCTACTTTATTTGGTACGTATTGCGGTTTCGAGGACGAAACCCTTTTAAGGGGGGTAGACTTGTAACACCCCGAAAAATGTAAAACCTTAAACTGGAATTAGTAAGGTTTAAATAAATGAGAGTTTACTAACTAAGAATTTTAACCAAGTTAGTTAACTAGTCTAGAAATAGCTTATAGAGTGATTAAAAGCTATCAAACTATATCTTGAACAAAATAGAGGGACCATAGTTGTTAACTCTAAAACTTAAATAAAAGTGGGACAAATAAAATAAACCAAACACCCCAAACAAGGGTGTTGGTCGACCAGAAGAAGGCAGGGGGCGACACCCCCTATCCAAGAACCCTAAAACCCACAAATTCCTTAAATTGAAGATGCAATTCTAATCCAAAACGAAATCCGAGTTTAAATTATCGATCCTCATCACAAGAGGATCATAAGGTATGTAAAAATTCATGTTAAAACCTTGTTTGAAATTCTCATGATTTTGGAAATCTGAAATTTGATGCTTGCATGTGTGTTATTTGGTTAGATTAAAGTTGATTAGGTGTTTAGAAGTAAAACCTAGTTAACTATTTGAGAAATCATGACCCAATTCAGAAAGTTCCATGAACACCTTGAAGGTGGGTTGTGGGTTTTACATAAAGATGATGAACACTAGGGTTAAGAAGGGTTATTCTAGTGTAATTTGAATGTTGGAAGTGATTCCAGAAAGATAGATGCTTAAAACACTATAGGTGGACTCTATTGTTGTCAAGATGACTAATTAGCAAGCTAAGAAGTTGATTTCTAAAGTTATAAAAATTCTGCATATGAAGTGTTTGTTGAAATGCCTCTATGAAGGCTTTAAAATTTGAGATTTTGAGTTAAAACGCATAATCATGATGTTCGGTGTATTATGCGAATTATGATATGAAAAGAGTTCTAAACACGTATTGAATTGAACTCTATAGGACAAGATACCGGAACGTCAAGTGGACAAGCCGGCGGGGATTCACGGTTGAAGGGCGTGCGATAAGGTATGTAACTTGACCCGTTACTCTATTAAGCTTGATGATTTAGTGTGTAATTGAATCCTTGAATAAGAGTTGTTTTGGTTACGCGATGAAGTCGCTATATTGATTGTTAAATTCGGATGGTACTCGTTGGTAGTCGTCATAGGAATGGATTTCGTAGACGAGCCAAACGGGTCAATTAATCGAGTAAAACATAAATCATATTCCGGAAATATGTTAGATTTGTTCTATGCTATTGGTTAATGTTTATTACATGCTAGAAATACTAGTTTTAGATGAAATGGGTTGTTTGCAAGGCAATTTCCGAAATTGGTTTTGAAGGAAATGAACTAAGAAGTCAAAACATAGATTTCCAGGACCTACCGTAAATTACGGTGATACCGTAATTTACGGTGTAGGTCAGAATGGTTACGGTAATTATTTACTGATTTACGGTGTCCAGGAAAAGTCAAGGATCACCGTAAATTACGGTGATACCGTAATTTACGGTGGATCCAGGAAACTTGTTTTTGTTATATAAATGTAACGTTCAAACTTGTGTTTATAGTATACGTTAATGTCAAAACTAATGTTTTATCTGGTTTTGACCATAGGTAAATCGACAAGTCTTACGGGTGAAGATCAAGCGACATGACTAAGAACCGAACACTCTATTTTGAAGCTTCCGCAACGTTTTAGATCTTTTGTAGTCTTTGTGTATGGTTGTTACTACATTTTAAACAGTTGAAATATTTTGTATCTTGGTCATCCCTCAACTAGGGTCTTGGTTATTATTAAATTTTGTAAATGAAAGTCATGTAATCAACTATATTTTATTTAAAATCAAGGGTTTAAATTCTAGGGTGTTACAGAAAGATTGGCAAAGTTGTATGTAGATAAAGTCGTATCTCTACATGGAGTTCCACTCTCCATTGTATCAGATAGAGATAGTCGTTTCACTTCTCATTTTTGGAAAAGTTTCCAAGAAGCAATGGGAACTCGACTAAACCTAAGTACTGCATATCATCCTCAAACAGACGGGCAAAGTGAAAGGACAATCCAAACTCTAGAAGACATGCTTCGAGCATGTGTAATAGATTTTGGTGGAAATTGGGACGATCACTTACCTCTGATCGAATTCTCCTATAACAATAGTTATCATTCAAGTATTGAAACTGCCCCATTCGAAGCATTGTATGGAAGAAAATGCAGAACTCCAGTTTGTTGGGCAGAAATAGGAGAAAGTCAATTGTCAGGTCCTGAAATAGTGCAAGAGACAACCGACAAGTTTACTCAAATCAAGGAAAGGCTTAAGACGGCTCGAGATCGCCAGAAAAGTTATGCAGACAATAGATGCAAGCCGTTAGAATTCCAAGTTGGAGACAGAGTATTGTTGAAAGTTTCTCCTTGGAAAGGAGTTGTTAGATTCGGTAAGAAAGGAAAGCTAAGTCCCAGATATGTAGGACCATTTCCAGTAATCCAACGTATAGGACCAGTTGCTTATCGTTTACAACTACCCGAAGAACTAGCTGGAGTACATGATGTATTTCATGTTTCCAATCTCAAGAAATGTTTATCAGACGAATCTTTGGTAGTACCTCTTCAAGATATAGAGGTAAACGAAAAGTTAAAATTTGTTGAGAAACCTCTTCAGATAGAAGATCGAAAGGTGAAATTTCTCAAGCACAAGCGACTAGTTCTGGTTAAAGTCAAGTGGGATTCAAAGAGAGGAGCTGAATACACTTGGGAGCTGGAATCAGAAATGAAGCGAAAGTATCCTCACTTATTCCAATAAATCTCGAGGACGAGATTTTATTAAGGTGGGGAGAATGTAACAACTCTCATCAAAAGTCATATTTATTTAATTAATTTGCCCAATAGGAAACCCTAATTGAGACACCCAAATGATTCTGCGTAAACCCTAAAATTTTCAGAACGATCGGAATTAGGATCAGGGCCCCTAAAACTCAGGGGGGTTAAATCCTAATCGGTAATATCTATACAGTTTGTTGTCAAGAATTCGAAATAACGCGAAACCAACTCAGCAAGCCTACTGGGACACAAGGCTACCCTAGGGTAGATTGTTACCTCCCGCGACACGCGACAGAAACAGGGACATCCTTCGCGACACGCGGGGGAAACAATTTTTCAAGTATAAATAGAACAGTCTGTTTCATGCAATTGAGTGTCAGTTCGACGTAAAAATTCCATACGTACGTTGAGATATTGCTTAATTACTACAAAACACACACATAACACGAAGTGCTGCCGCAAAACAGGGTAATAACTCGATCGCTATTACGATTCATTGTCCGATCGATCAATATATCCAATGGATGTTTAAGTGCTGCCCACATTAGGGTTATACTTTGTCATTCGTCGTTAAATCGATGGATGTTTAAGTATCGCACTTTGTCATTCGTTGTGAGGGTTTGATCTCGTGAGTTATCGTAAATGCTGTATTGATCACTAACCCAGTTTTGTGTGCATTGTTATTTAAATTAGGTTAACAAGGCTAATCCATAGACTAGACTCTATCCGTGTTAAATCTGCAATGTGAGTCATTCTCTTTTTATCAAATTACTTTCAAAAACATGTTTATTTTCAAAAGTTATAATTACAGGGATTAAGTCTTTGTAATCACCAAATTACAGCCGGTATGTGGGGTATTGTATACATTACTTTTTTCCGCCACCATTGGACAACGAGTTAGCCAATGGGTGGTCTGACCACAGTCACAGAAATAAGTCGAGTGGCAAATACTGTGGGTAGTTGGTTGATATAGAAACAATGTAATCACCCTTAATACTGTAAATTATAACAAACAAGTCTGTTTTATTAAATAGAATGATTCACTCAGTATTTCCTGCTGACAAAACCTTTTTCAAACATGTTTCAGGTGATCTGTTGTGATTCAGGAAAGGTGCTGTGGAGCACTGCAAGCTTAAGAAAGTGGCTCATTATAAAATAAAGAAATATATTTTGTAACATAAAGATTTCTCCGTGAAATCATAGTATTGTAAATTACCGGGGTTTTATCCCGAGTTGTGAAATAAAATAATCGCGAAAATTTTAGCTTTAAAAAAAAGATCCTGATGATAAACTTCCGCTGTTAAACTCAATTAAATAAATACCACGGGATTTCTGTCCTACGGCTCCTGAAACGGGTCAAACCGGGTCGAGGGCCGTGACAGAAAAAGGTGGTATCAGAGCCACTGAGTTAAGCTAATTAAGTATTTAGAAATACTTAATTTTTCCTGATTACTATTATGTGATTATGTGTTTTATTAACTGACTATTTGTTAGTTACAGTATGGGTAAGCAAAAGCTTTCAAACATCTATCTTAAATTAGATAGGTCATCAAATGAAAAAGGAAGTTCATCCCAAACTCCTGAAGAAGGAATATTCGTTCGAAAATCCCAATACGAGGAACCACTTTCTCCTGATAAAAGAAGTTTAATTATTAGAAAAAGTCAGGAGAAATTAAGGAAATCCCGAGAAAAGAAAGTTAAAAAGGAAACCCAAGAATTAATCAGTAAATCACCTTGGGAAGACAAGTTAGACGAAAAATGGGCAGATATTTATATGTTAGCTACAGTAGCAGTAAATGCAGATCTTTAAATAATTGGTTTCAGTTTTAGCAAATCATATCACCTACAAGTTAGAAAATCCATCCAGTAAATAAATAAATTTACAATAAAACATAAGTATGTTTTAAATTTTAGTTGTTTTGTAATAATATGGTATGCAATAATATGTGAAGGTTATTTTGAAAATTGTTATAAAATTTTTAATTTATTTTAAACAGCATGAATGAGTTATCTGGATCCCTAGAGAATCTCAACCTTTACCCCGTAAACATAGAAGTTTCTAAAGAATTTACTGGGTATTTTCCTGATGTGGAACAACCAATAGAATTCAATGCTCCACCTCTGGAAAAGCCAAAACCAAAGAAAAGAAGGAGATACGTGTGGGGGAGTCGTCTACGTAGGAAAAAGCCAGCTAAGAGACTTCCTAAAATAAATAATCCCTTAGAAAAAGGAAAAGCAATTGAAACCAGGGAAAGTTCTAAACAGAAGGAATTGGAGACTGAAGTCAGGGAAGAATCTAGGCAAATGGAAATACAATTTGAGGAATATTCTAAGGAAATAGAAACGGAGGTTGGAAAAGATACTAGACAAACTCGGATGGAAATTGGAGAAAGTTCTAAACGAAACCAGGAAATAACATTTCAGGAGGAAATAGATTTTATATTGGCAAGCTGTGATACTATTCAGCCTGTCAATACAAATGTTTTTACTTGTCCTATTGAAACCCAAATCCCTATAAATCTTGAACCAGCAATCCCAGAACCAATAATCCATACCCAACCTCTGGGAATGGACGAATGGTGGACAAATGACTGGCAATTCCAAAACATTGTCAACAGTCCTTATTCCTTTCTCCCACAATTTGATCCAGAACCCCTACCCAATCCACCGATGAGTAACGAGAATATGGCTGAACTTTGCCATTTTGGTGAAGAGCTGATGGATGCTGGGAATAGGATCCGAGAGATAGGAGGACAAATTGCCTGGAAATATGATGAAAGGGAGCTTTGTTTTTAGGGAAACAAGTGACGAGAGAGAAGTGGGTAGTAAGACTATGATTGTGTAATAGAAATAGTAAAATCAGTATGTGTAAAAGAAATAATAAAACGGTTGTATATCGAGGCATTATATAATCTATAAAACAAATGGAATTTTAGAAAAATTTACAATTTTGTTTATATGTTCGTTTTCGTGATTATGTGCAATTAATTGTGACATTGGATTATTTCTTTTATACTAATTATTTATCTATAAATTAATTACCAGATGGCAAACATTGGTAATGAACCAGTAAATGAAGTAAATCAATCTGAGCAAATTCAGGAAGAACAATTGTTAAATAGACAAGATATAGAGGATATTGTTGCACAAGGAATAGCCAATGCTATTCCAGCAATTGTTGCTGCTGTTCAAAAACCTGTTAAACCTCAATCAATCATTCCTAGTAAACGTACTCAAGGCGAAAACTTTAGTAACAGTATAAACGAAGGCGGAAATCATGTTAATAACAATAATGATCTGCAAGCCCCAATTTTCAAGAAAATGAAAGCTGCAACACCTGGTTGCACTTATAAAGAATTCCTTGCCTGTAAACCAACTGAGTTTGCAGGTAATGAAGGGGCTATTGCAGCATTACGTTGGTTAAAGAAAACTAAGGCAGTAATTGCTATAAGTAAATGTTTTGAGGAGGATCAAGTTATGTACGCTTCCAATCTTTTTAAAGAAGGGGCGTTAGAATGGTGGAACACAATATTACAAGCTAAAAGAAGGATTGTGGCCTATGCTATGAACTGGGAAGAATTTAAGAGTCTTGTAGAAAGAAAATTCTGTCCCGAGTATGAAAAAGATCAAATGGCAAATAAGTTCCTAAACCATCGGATGGTTAATGTGGATTGTCGTGGTTATACTTCGACATTCTTCGAATATGCAAGAGTAGTACCAATACTGGCTTCGCCAGAACCGGTACTCATTTCTCGCTACATTTGGGGATTAATTAGCGAAATCTGCAACATTGTTAAGGCTGCGAGACCTCGCACTATTGACGATGCGGTGGAATTAGCTAACACCCTAACTGATGAACTAGTACGCACAAGAGATGAAAACAGGAAAAAGGAACTGGCTTAGAAAATTACCCAAGGATTTCGGGTGGGTAATAATAGCAACTTCAAGAGAAGAGGAACAGGGCAATCTTCAACTTTGCCATTTTGCAGAAATTGCAAAAAGAAACATTTTGGAAGATGTAATGTAATCTGCAACTTTTGCAAAGCCATAGGACATCGTGAAGAAGACTGCAGGAAGAAAAACAGAATCTACTACAACTGTGGAGAAACAGGACATTTTAAGCCAGAATGTCATAAATTGGTCAAACCTGCAGATAACAAAGCCAAGACAGCCGATGGAGCTACTAAGAAGAATGTTAGAGCATTCCAGCTAACCACTCAAGAAGCAGAACTCATTCCAGATGTGATAGCTGGTACGTTCTTAGTTCACAACGTATACGCAAAAGTATTATTTGACTCTGGTGCAAACCAAAGTTTTATAAATACTTTATTCTGTCAAGCTCTTAAGTTACCTTTAACCAACATTAGGCAGATTTTTACAGTCGAAACCGCAGATGGGAATTCAGTTAAAATAGATCAGGTTTTGCAAAAAGTAGAAATAGAACTTTCAGGTCATAAATTTTCTGCAAATTTGTTTCCTATGAAATTAGCTGAATTCGATGTTGTGTTAGAAATGGATTGGTTAATAGCCAACCATGCTCGAATTCTTTGTGATAAGAATTCCATAGAAATTCAAGCACCAACCGGAGAAGTAATCATGATTACAGGAGATAAACCACGTAAGCCCATGAAGTTCATATCAGTAATGAAAGTTGCTAGTTATGAACGAAAGCAAGGAATAGTATATATGATTTCGGTAATCATTAATACTAAGAACAAAGAACTTAAAGAGATCCCTGTAGTCTCAGAATACCCGGATATATTTCCAGAAGAATTACCAGGATTACCACCAGACAGGGAAGTAGAATTTAGGATTCATCTAATTCCTGGAACTACACTGATAGCTAAGGCACCTTATCAGTTAGCTCCTACCGAAATGTTAGAACTGAAAACACAATTAGATGAATTACTAAGTAAAGGATTCATACAACCTAGCTCATCCCCTTGGGGAGCTCCAGTGTTGTTTGTAAAGAAGAAGGATGGTTCGATGAGAATGTGTATTGATTATAGAGAATTGAATAAGGTTACAATTAAGAATCGATACCCATTACCTAGGATTGATGATCTTTTTGATCAACTCCAAGGAGCTAGATATTTTTCTAAGATAGATTTACGCTCTGGATATCATCAATTCAGAACTAGGTATGGTCATTACGAGTTTACAGTCATGCCCTTCGGGTTAACGAATGCACCTGCAGCATTCATGGACATGATGAATAGAATCTGTAAACCGTACTTGGATAAATTTGTAATTGTCTTCATAGACGATATACTTATTTATTCCAAAAGTCAGGACGAACATTGTCAGCACTTGCATATACTCTTAACTTTGTTAAGAAAAGAAAAGTTGTACGCCAAATTCTCGAAGTGTGAATTTTGGCTACAAGAAGTGCAATTCTTAGGACACATGGTGAATCACGAAGGGATTCATGTAGATCCTGCTAAGATAGAGGCAATTACCAATTGGAAGGTTCCGCAAACTGCAATGGAAATTAGAAGTTTTATAGGTTTAGCTGGATATTATAGACGGCTTATTAAGGATTTTTCTAAGATAGTTGTACCATTAACTAAGCTAACATGTAAAGCCATTAAGTTTGAATGGGGATCTAAACAAGAAGAAGCCTTTAGAATATTGAAGCAGAAATTAACAAATGCTCCAATCCTAGCTTTACCGGAAGGGACTGAAGATTTTGAAGTTTACAGTGATGCTTCAAAACTAGGATTAGGATGTGTGCTAATGCAACGCAAGAAAGTAATTGCGTATGCTTCAAGGCAATTGAAAAAGCACGAAGAAAATTATACAACTCATGACTTAGAATTAGGAGCTGTAATTTTTGCCCTTTAGATTTGGAGACATTATCTTTACGGAAGTAAATTTACTGTCTATACAGACCATAAAAGTTTAAAATATATTTTTGGGCAAAAAGATTTAAACATGAGACAAAGAAGATGGATGGAAATCCTAAGTGATTACGATTGTGATATTCAATATCACGAAGGAAAGGCAAATGTAGTTGCAGATGCCTTAAGTCGTAAGTACCACGAGAAACAACGACGGGTTCGTGCTCTCAGGTTAAATCTACAATTAGATTTAATGGAACAAATAAAGAATGTTCAGGAAACAACAATCAAGGAAGATGCTGAAGGAATGAAAGGAAGAATAAAAGAATTAGAGCAAGGAGTTGATGGAATTTGGAGATTCCACAAAAGCAGAATTTGGGTACCTAAGCAAGGAGAATTAAGAAATAAGATTTTGGAAGAAGCCCATAAATCTAGATATACCGTACACCCTGGAAATAATAAGATGTACCAAGATTTAAGAAAGAATTTCTGGTGGATAGGCATGAAAAAGGATATAGCTAGATATGTTTCTAAGTGTCTGTAATAACCGAAAATTTAAAATCATAATAAACTAATAAAATTAAAAGACCTAATTATTTTATTAAATTAACCCATATGAAACCCTAATTGAGACACCCAAGTAATTCTGTACAAACCCTAGAATTTTCAGAAAATTCAGAATCAGGATTAGGGCCCCTAAAACTCAGGGGGGGTATTACCTAATTGACGATTATCTTTAAAATCTCGTTGTCAAATGTAAATTATTCGAAACTACTGATTCAGCTAAGCTAGTCCCACGCGTGGCTACTCTATAACCTATTATTCAACCCTTACGCATCGTAGAGGTTTTAGGCATACGATGCGCAGGCTAGTTAAAGTTCCATACGCATCGTAGGGGTTATTGTGCTACGATGCGTAGGGCTTCCCAAAATTCAGCTATAAATACAGGACCTTGGCATTCGATTTCTGGTGCTCATACGACGAAAGAATTCGTAAAATACTTCGAGTTATCGTCTGTTTATCACAATTAACACACACGAAACACTAATTAAGTATAGCGGGGTGCTGTAGAACAGGGTAATAACTCGATCGCTATTACGATTCATTGTCCGATCGATCAATATATCCAATGGATGTTTAAGTGCCGCCCACATTAGGGTTATACTTTGTCGTTCGTCATTAATTTGACGGATCATCGTTAATTCGATGGATAAAGTATTGTACTTTGTCGTTCGTCATTAATTTGACGGATCATCGTTAATTCGATGGATGAAGTATCGCACTTTGTCGTTCGTTGTGAGAATTTGATCTCGTGAGTTATCGTAAAGGCTGTATTAAGTTACTAACCTAGTTTATGTGCATGTTATTTAAATTAGGTTAAAAGACTAATCAGTAGTCTAAACTCTGTCCGTATAAATCTGAATTATTATCACAAGGTAGCATCAATTTGGAATTATTAAGGTACGGATCCTACCCCACTCCTTATTGCTTCATATTCAAATTGTTATAACCCACTAAATTAATATATCTTTTAAAACTCCTTACGTCTTTGAGTATCGATTCATTTGACAGTCCGTTCAAATTCTATTCTAATCATTTGATTTAAGCTTTCATGTCGTGCGATAGTATTATGTTAATTGTACTCATTATCGCATGTTCCAATATATGTTCTGTTCTGTTCTGAAAATAAGTTTTATAAGTTATGTGAATAAGACCATTTGTACTCTGTTACCCTGAGTATCGCTTCTCGTGGAGTGTCCCACGAGCATGTTGTTGCGGCATCAACAGCATGTGCTCCATCTGTGACGGAGAGATTAGTTCACGGCGTCCCTAGGTACAAGTGTGGTACAAAGCTACTAGGAGGCGTATGGATCGATCCTAGAATTTAAGTTAATGAGATGGATAACAGGTATGCCAACTGGCCATCTCGTGTGATAAGTATGCAGGAGTAGCTACCTGTGTATTATCACGTTTTCAGTTTGCTCATGGGTACATCCGTAAGATATAATTATGAAATTATGTTCTTGCATTGTATAAGTTTTGCATAAAGCGTTATTTGTTATTTGAGCCTATAATTCCGTACTGAGCATTCGGCTCATTCCGTATAAATTTTGTATTTACAGGTCA
>JARYGA010044265.1:0-35147 GCA_030545235.1 Helianthus tuberosus | reverse complement strand
CTTTGCAACCCATTGGTGATCTCTTTTTCCTTATTGCTACATACCAGGGACATACATACATACAAGACATACTTTAAAGGTTTTATACATACTCACGAACACATGAACTCGCTCAACTTTTTGTTGATAGTTTTAAACTACATGTATTTCAGGGAACTAGTGGATCTGGCAAGGGTATGCATGTGTCTTCAAGCTGCGTTTTAATAAAGGATGTTATCCATGGTTGTTAAGTTTAGGGGGTGTATCCTATTCCTAGACGGGATACATGTTTCCAAACTCAGGTTTTATTTAAAGTCGTTTGTGGAGTCTTCATGAACTCAGTTAGACGAGTCATGGTTTGTAACGTAATTTGGTATCGATGTTTTCAAGACAAGTTGTTGTGTTATTTTCTAATCGTAATTAATGGATGAATGTCTTTTTAGTTTTATCATTTAGCATTGTTATGATTGAATGCTATGGTATTAAGAAGTCACACCAAATAACCACGCTTCCGCAAAAGTCAGGGTGTGACAGCTTGGTATCAGAGCTTCGATCGTAGCGAACTAGGATTCTTCTCGAGTCTAGACTACGATCATTAGGGCTCTGACGAAAACATTTTCATTGCATACACAAAATGTCCAGATCCAGGAAACAAACATTTTTACAAATAAAATACACAAAACACATTTTAAAGAATTCATTTATATTTCAGTCTGAGAGACTGGGGAGTCAGTCTGAGAGACTGGGGAGTCAGTCTGAGAGACTGGGGAGTTAGTCTGAGAGACTAGCTGGGTAGTTCAGTCTGAGAGACTGGGGAGTTAGTCTGAGAGACTAACTGGGTAGTTCAGTCTGAGAGACTGGGAGGTTTAGCCTGAGAGGCTGGGTAAGTTTGGGAAACTGGGAGGTTTAGTCTGAGAGACTAAGTGGTCAGTCTGAGAGGCTGGGTGGGATAGTCTTGGGAAGACTAGGATGCATACATGCTTACATTGTTATTACTTACATGCTTATTTGACGTTTGATGATATATGTGCATACTTATGATTGATTTATTACAGACACCATGTCCTCTTCAGAGAGTGGAGCATCCGACACCATTGATCCAATGGCTATAGTTTCAGATGACGAGATGGCCACAGATCCAGAGATGCTTTCAGATGATACTGACGATTTTCAGCCTTTCGCCTTGCCAGATTTTGGAGACGACATACCGATAGCTGATGGTCTTCCGGGCGAGGATCTACCTCTTGTCCAGATCCCTGCCCTCCTTCCACTTGCTGCAGTTCCTTTTGAGGAACAGCCTCTTGACGCTATGGCCGACGATGACATTGATCATTTGATTGAGGGTCCCCCTGAGGATGCCCAGGATGGTGGGGCTCCAGTCGAGGATGCCGTTGTCGTTCCACTTATCGAGGCTCCAGTCGATGACGCCGTTGTTTTTCCACATGAGGAGATTCCCGTTGTCGAGGCTCCTTCTGACCATTCAGGTCCCGTTTCATACGAGTCAGTGTCTTCCAGTACCTTACACGCATTGGGTTTACAGCGATATCCCACGGATACCGATTCTGACACAGCCATGTCGGATGCACCCGATATTCCACATGACGATGATCATGATTTTGATTTTGATGATGAGATGGATCTTGTCTTTCCTCACGATTTCGACCCTGATCATTAGGTTGAGTTTGTCCCTGAGGAGCAGCCTTTTGAGGCACCGGTTGATATTGATTTCGATCCTGAGCAGGAGATTGATTTTATTCCTGACGAGCAGCCCATTGATGCACCCGTCATTCCTGACGAGCAGCTCCTTGATATACCTGCTGATCATGTGCTTGTTCCAGCTGACCCCGAGACCTTGATTGCTGTCACGGCCCCAACCCCGGTTTGACCCGGTCCGGATCCGCGGGACAGGAACCCGTGGTATTTAATTGATGCGACAACAGAAGATGTTGACAGGATCTTTTAAAACTTGAAATGCCCGATTATTTTATTTCATAATTCGGGATAAACCCCGTATTTTACAATAGAGGAATTTTACTAGGAAATTCCCTGATTTATTAAAACATGTTTATTTATTTTAACTGAGCCACCACTTCAAGCTTGTTAGTGCTCCATAGCACGTTTTTCTTGATTTACAACAGGTCGCCTGAAACATGTTTTAAAAATATTTTGTCAGCGGGGAAATACTGGTGAATCATTCATTTTGATAAAATGACACATAGTTATAAATTACAGCATAAGAGCGATTACAATGGCTACTATCTTATTTAAGATAACCATGACTTAATCCCTGTAATTATAACCTTGTTATAGATTACAGCATAAGAGCGATTACAATGGCTTTTATCTTATTTTTATCTGGCGCCGTGTCACCTGGTGACGATGGTCATACCACTATTGGGTCTTTCCCCAAGTAGTGACGTTTATCACTGTTATGATTTATTAGCCTAACAGTGAGAAATTAGTAATGTGCACAATACCCCACTAGCCAGTGATTAAGATAACCACGACTTAATCCCTATAATTATAACATTTGAAAATGGAGTATTGTAAAAATATTTGATAAAAGAGAATGACTCACATTGCAAATTTATACGGGTAGCGTTTAGCCTACTGATAAGCCTGATAACCTAATTTAAACAACATGCACATGAACTAGGTCAGTAACTAATACAGCATTTACGATAACTCACGAGATTAAACCCTCACAACGAATGACAAAGTGCGATACTTAAACATCCATCGAATTCACGACGAATGACAAAGCATAACCCTAATGTGGGCAGCACTTAAACATCCATTGGATAGTTTCAATCGATCTGACATTGAATCGTAGCAACGATCGAGTTAATACCCGGTATCGTAGCAGCACCCCACTAATTTTGGAAGTGAATTCGACTTTGGAGCAGTATACTTTCGTTTTTGAAAGTTGGTTTCGACACAGAATGAAAGCACCTGAGCTAAGCTATTTATAGGTGAAATTGGAGTCTGTCGCGGCCTGCGTGAACCTCCTGCCGATCTTTACGCGGCCCGCGTGGAGGTCTAGTAGTAGATTAGGGCATCCGTGTCATGCGTAGGTGTGCCACGTGGTCGACACGTGGATCTGGACTCTTATCCGGTCAAACTTGATGTTGACGCGGCCCGTGTAAGACTAAGCCAACTCTTACGCGGCCCGCCTGAAACTCCAAAACTTTGTTTTCTTTGTTTTTTATGCACAGTAGAGTTTCAGGGGTTCGGGTTTTCCCTTGTATGTCGGTTTAGGACATTTTTGAGAGTCCTTACATTCTCCCCACCTTATTTAAAATCTCGTCCTCGAGATTTACTGAAATAAGTACGGATATTTTCGCTTCATCTCCGATTCCAGCTCCCAGGTGTATTCGGGTCCTCTCTTTGATTCCCATTTGACTTTCACAAGCACTAGTCGCTTGTGTTTGAGAAATTTAATTTTTCCGTCTTCTATCTGAAGGGGTTTCTCAACAAATTTTAACTGTTCGTTTACCTCTATGTCCTGAAGAGGTACTACCAGTGATTCGTCCGATAGACATTTCTTGAGATTGGATACATGAAATACATCATGTACCCCAGCTAACTCTTCTGGTAGTTGTAAGCGATAAGCAACTGGTCCTATACGTTGGATTATTGGAAATGGTCCTACGTACCTTGGACTTAGCTTTCCTTTCTTACCAAATCGAACTACTCCTTTCCAAGGAGAAACTTTCAACAGTACTTTGTCTCCAACTTGGAATTCTAATGGCTTGCGTCGATTGTCGGCATAACTCTTCTGGCGATCTCGAGCCGTCTTTAGTCTTCCCTTTATTTGAGTGATCTTGTTGGCAGTTTCTTGTACTATTTCGGGACCTGATAATTGACTTTCTCCTATTTCTGCCCAACAAACTGGAGTTCGCCACTTTCGTCCATAGAGTGCTTCGAACGGGGCAACTTCAGTACTTGAATGCTAACTATTATTATAGGAGAATTCAATTAAGGGTAAATGGTTGTCCCAGTTTCCACCAAAATCTATTACACATGCTCTAAGCATGTCATCCAGGGTTTGGATCGTCCTTTCACTTTGTCCATCTGTTTGTGGATGATATGCAGTACTTAAATTTAGTCGGGTTCCAATTGCTTCTTGGAAACTTGTCCAAAAGTGGGAAGTGAAACGACTATCTCTATCCGATACAATGGAGAGTGGAACTCCATGTAAGGATACTACTTCGTCTGCATACAACTTGGCTAATCTTTCCATGCTAAAAGTTTCCTTCATGGGTAGAAAATGAGCTGACTTGGTTAATCGATCCACAATTACCCAAATCACGTCATTACCTTTTCTGGTTTTGGGTAGCTTAGTAACAAAGTCCATTGTTATGAGCTCCCATTTCCATACAGGCATTCCTAATTGTTGAAGTAGACCCGAAGGTTTCTGGTGTTCTGCCTTAACTAGTGAACAAGTAAGACACTTAGAAACATATCTAGCTATGTCCTTTTTCATTCCTATCCACAATAAAATTTTCCTTAAATATTGGTACATTTTATTGTTTCCCGGATACATGGTATACCTAGATTTATGAGCTTCTTCTAAAATCTTATCTCTTAATTCTCCTTGTTTAGGTACCCAAATGCTTTTCTTATGGAATCTCCAAATTCCATCATTTCCTTGCTCTAATTATTTTATTCGTCCTTTCATTCCTTCAGTAGCGTCCTTGATTGATGTTTCTTGAACATTCTTTAATTGTTCCATTAAATCCAATTGCAGATTTAATCTAAGAGCACGAACTCGTCGTTGTTTCTCATGATACTTACGACTTAAGGCATCTGCAACTACGTTTCCTTTTCCTTCGTGATACTGAATATCACAGTCGTAGCCACTTAGGATTTCCATCCATCTTCTTTGCCTCATGTTTAATTCTTTTTGCCCAAATATGTATCTTAAGCTTTTATGATCCGTATAGACAGTAAACTTACTTCCATACAGATAATGTCTCCAAATCTTAAAGGCAAAAATTATGGCTCCAAATTCTAAGTCATGAGTCGTATAGTTTTCCTCGTGCTTTTTCAATTGCTTTGATGCATACGCAAGTACTTTCTTGCGTTGCATAAGCACACATCCTAATCCTAGTTTTGAAGCATCATAGTATACATCAAAATCTTCTGTTCCTTCTGGTAAAGCTAAGATTGGAGCATTTGTTAACTTATGCTTTAAAATCTTAAAAGCTTCTTCTTGCTTAGGTCCCCATTCAAACTTAACTGCTTTACAGGTTAGCTTAGTTAATGGTACCGCTATTTTGGAAAAATCCTTAATAAACCGTCTATAATATCCGACTAAACCTATAAAACTTCTAATTTCCATAGCTGATTGCGGAACCTTCCATTTGGTGATCGCTTCTATTTTAGCAGGATCTACGTGAATGCCTTCATGATTCACCATGTGTCCTAAGAGTTGCACTTCCTGTAGCCAAAATTCACACTTCGAGAATTTGGCATAAAGCTTTTTCTTTCTTAACAAAGTTAAGAGTGCATACAAGTGCTGACAATGCTCCTCCTGGCTTTTGGAATAAATAAGTATATCGTCGATGAAGACAATTACAAATTTATCCAAATACGGTTTACAGATCCGATTCATCATGTCCATGAATGCCGCAGGTGCATTCGTTAATCCAAAGGGCATGACTGTAAACTCGTAATGACCATACCTTGTTCTAAAAGCAGTTTTAGGTATGTCTTCTTCTTGTTCCTTCAGTTGATGATATCCGGAGCGTAAGTCGATCTTAGAAAAGTATCTAGCTCCATGGAGTTGATCAAAAAGATCATAAATCCTAGGTAATGGGTATCGATTCTTAATTGTAACTTTATTCAATTCCCTATAATCGATACACATTCGCATCGAACCATCTTTCTTTTAAACAACACTGGTGCTCCCCATGGGGATGAACTAGGTTATATGAATCCTTTGCTTAGTAATTCATCTAATTGCTTTTTCAATTCTAACATTTCTGTGGGTGCTAACCGATAAGGTGCCTTGGCTATCGGTGTAGTTCCTGGAATTAGATGAATTCTAAACTCTACTTTCCTATCAGGTGGTAATCCAGGTAGTTCTTTTGGGAATACGTCTGGATATTCGGATACTACTGGAATTTCCTAACTCTTAGTGTTAATGATTACTGAAATCATATACACCATTTCTTGAATAACTGGCCAATTTCATTACTGAAATAAATTTCATTGGCTTTCGTGGCTTATCTCCTGTAATCACCACTAATTCTCCTGAGGGTGTATGAATTTCTATGGCATTTTTATCACAAAGAATTCGAGCATGGTTGGCTAGTAACCAATCCATTCCTAACACTACATCGAATCCGGCTAAATTCATAGGTAACAGGTTTGCCAAAAATTTATAACCTAAAAGTTCTATCTTTCCTTCTCACACAACTTTATTTATTTTAACAGAATTTCCATCTGTTGTTTCGACTGTAAAAATCCGCCTAAGGTTGGTTAAAGGTAAATTAAGAGCTTGGCAGAATGAAGTATTTATAAAACTTTGGTTTGCACCAGAGTCAAATAATACTTTTGCATAAACATCGTGAACTAGGAACGTATCGGCTATCACGTCTGGAATCAGTTCGGCTTCCTGCGTAGTCAGTTGAAAGGCTCTTACGTTCTTTTTCGTAGCTCTTTCTGCAGGTTTGATTTTATTAACAGCTGGTTTGGCCAATTTAGGGCAGTCTGGCCTAAAATGTCCAGGTTCTCCACAATTGTAGCAGATTGTGGATTTCTTCCTCCTGCAATCTTCTTCTTGATGCCCTGGAATTTTGCAAAAATTTCAATACCCTTTGCATTTTCCCAAATGTTTTCTTTTGCAGGTATTGCAAAATGGACTAGTGGAAAATTGCCCAGTTCCCTTTCTCTTAAAGTTGTTACGGTTACCCATACGGAATCCCTGGGTAAGCTTTTGGGCCACTTCCTTCTTCCGGGTTTCTCCTCGCGTTCGCACCAGTTCGTCAGTCAGAGTATTGGCTAATTCCACTGCATCGTCAATAGTGCGAGGTCTCATAGCTTTAACGATATTACGGATTTCGCCAATCAATCCCCAAATATAGCGAGAAATGAGTACCGGTTCTGGCGAAGCCAGCGTTGGTAGTACTCTAGCATATTCGAAGAATGTCGAAGTATATCCTCGACAGTCTACCCCCATCATCCGATGGTTCAGGAATTTATTTGCCATTTGTTCCTTTTCATATTCGGGACATAATTTTCTTTCAATTAGCTGTTTAAATTCTTCCCAACTCATGGCATAGGCCATATTTCTTCCTTTGGCTTGAAGTACTGTATTCCACCATTCTAGCGCCCCTTCTTTAAAAAGATGCGACGCATACATGACCTTGTCTTCCTCAGCACATTTACTTATCATAATTACTGCTTCGGTTTTCTCCAACCAACGCAGTGCTGCAGTCGCCCCTTCATTGCCTGCAAACTCAGCTGGTTTACAAGCAAGAAATTCTTTGTAAGTGCAACCGGGCTTTGCAGCTTTCATTTTCTTAAGAAGTGGGGCTTGCATCCCTTCGTTGTCGTTGTTAGTATGATTGCCGCCTCCGTTTATACTATTACTGAAGTTATCTTCTTGAGTACGTTTACTAGGAATAATTTGTTGAGGTTCAACAGGTTTCTGGGCAGCAGCAAGGATTGCTGGAATAGCATTGGCTATTCCTTGAGCAACGATATTTTCGATATCTTGCCTAGTCATAAATTTATCCTCCTAGTGTTGCTCAGAATGATTAACCTCGTTAACTGGTTCATTATTAGCGTTTACCATCTGGTAATTAATTTATAGAAGTGATTAGCATAAAATAATTAATAACCCAATATAAAATAATTGCACATAAATAATTGCACATAATTATGTCAACATGTATAGTCAAAATTGTCGATTTCTCGACTTCCATTTTATATATATTATGCATCCGTACACACTGTTATTTTACAAAAGTTTTATTTTTAAGTTATTTTACAAGATTATATTTTTATTGTTATTATTATTATTATACAATCTTAACTTCATAACCATACTATCTCTTATCAGCTGGTGATGCATGTGAAGTGTTATATATATTAGGTGTATATTTTAAGCCCCTTTAACACTTTTTTAGTCAAGTTTTAAATTTATAAAACACGATATTTTACTAACACTAAACACACATATGGGCAAGTGCACCCATCGTGAGCGTAGTATAGTGTTGGCAAGATACCGAGGTCGTCCAAGGACACAAGAGCTTTTAGTACCGGTTTATCCTCAACGTCTAATCAAATAAAAAGTTTAGAAAAATGTTTTAAGCTAAGAAAAATAAAAACTAACTAAAAATGCTGAAAATAAAAATAAGAGAAAAACAGATAGACAAGATGAATCACTTGGTTCCGACTCGTGTATAGTGTAACCTTTGATTATTTCCGCACTTTTGCACTTATTTAAGGGATTATCTTAGTTATTGTAGTAGGCCCCTCTTTTGAAGGTGACGTTACCCTCAACCCAGTAGTTTGAGTCAGCAAGGATACAATCCTAAAGGGTCGGATTATTGAAAGATAATTAATTAAGTTATTAATGCAAATTATGGTAGGCCCCTCTTTTGGAGGTGACGTTACCCTCGACTAAGTAGTCTGAGTCAGCAGGGATACAGTCCTAAATAGCCGGGTTATAGTATTAATAGTAGTTAACTTATGAGGGGATCAAAGAGTTTGGACCCCCGCCATCCAATACCGTTAAGTATTGAAGGAGGTCCTACTAAATTTGACCCAGATCCATTGCAGGACCTCTAAACGCTGAACAATGGCAAGACCTTTACTAAACCGTTCCCTTAACCCCCGACCAGGTAGCCAACATACCTCCATATAGACCGTGGAGATATGAATGGTGAAAATCTTTTATTTTATATAGACAGTAAAATAATGCCAAGACACCACGGACAAACGACAAGGAAAGATCACCTTCAACATAAGAAACTAGTTATTAAAATCATTAATACAAAACCAAGTAAAAAGTGCGAAAAGATTAGAAATAAAAAGTATTACACTAGACACTTGTCTTCACCAAGTGATGTAAGAGACCTAGGCAAACATGGCCTTGATTGTCAAGAACTCTTACGATCAATCTTGGATCCCGAGACGACTCACACACTCTACGATGGACAATGGATGATGGTGGTGGATGATGGTGGTGGGTGGTGGGTGAAGTGTGAGAGAGGTGGTGTGCCAAGGGATGGTTTGAGCTTGAGCCAAGCACTCCTATTTATAGGCTGAACAGAAGCTCGGGCACGGCCCCGTGTCCAATGGGCACAGCCCCGTGTCCACATCCTTCTCTTTCTTCATTTAATGCAGCTTGTCTTATTAGTTGACCACGCCCCCGTGTCCGCTGAGCACGACCCCGTGTGCAGAAGAATCTTTGTACTATGAAGATTTGCCTGGATTGTGCGAATCTTATAGTTGAGCACGGCCCCATGTCCGCTGAGCACGACCCCGTGGTGGGCAATAGACGCTTCTACCACTTTGTCTTTTCTGCTGACACTTGGGCACGCCCCCGTGCTGGCTGAGCACGGGGCGTGCTCAGTCTTCTGACCTCTTGTTTTGCTTGGGAAGGTGCTGTCGTGGGGTCGGGCATGTCACGTCTTGTTCCTTTTCTTGTATTTATGTTAGATTTTGATGTTTTTTTCCTCTTTTGTTAATTTGAGCTCGATTAATCCTGAAAATACAAAAGGAAGACAAAAGCACACTTTTTCCAACATTAGTACTAAAAAGGGTTAGTTTTATGCCACAATTGATGTAATTTATATGTTGCATTGTGCACACATCTAATACCCCCACACTTAAATCTTTGCTTGTCCTCAAGCAAAACTCTTTAATAAGTGGCTATTACACTCCCAAATGGAATGGGTAGAGAAGAAGGTTTTTGGGCTTGTCATAGAGTGTCGGGATGTCCAAGATTCTTTTAGTTTTATTTTTATTTATTTACAATCCTATTCGTCATGATTTATTTAAAACTTTTCATAAGATAAATTACTTATTAGGGCATAACATACCTTTTTTTAAAATTCTATTTATATACAAGTTCACATACCTCACGGGGATCACTCAACACTCGGCCGAAAATGTATTTTTGTGGATCACTCGAGAGCGGCATGGAACTTACTCCTACCATAGGATTGCCAAGCAATCAATCCTCCTCCTTTTTAACTTATATACCTTTGTAAATATCAAGAGGACTTTGTGGGTGAAGGGTTAGGCTTGGGTTAAAGGTAGGTGGTTGGGTTAGTGGTTAGTAGAAAAAGGGCGAAAAGCGTAACAAGCGTCGGTTTTCGTAAGACTTTCTATTTTTCCATTTTTATTTTTATGAAGCTATTTTTTTCAAACAAAGTCGTTTTTGATAAACTTGTTTGTTTATTTGCTTTTGCTTCATAATCAACTTCTTCTTCTTCTTTTTTTTTTTTACGAAAGTCATATGAGAAACCGAGCTAGTTACTAAAACAAAGGGTTAAAAATGAAAAAAGTTTTGGTGGGTAAAAAGGGTGTTTGGTTTGGGTTATGAAATGAAAAGGTTTAGGCTTAAAGGGGCTAACTAGGGGGATTTTGGGTAGGTGGTAAAAAAAAAGAAAAATAATGGTGTAGAAATAAAAAAGGGTTAGTCCTAATGCCTCCATCATTTACTTACTTGGGTTTAGGTTGGTAAGGACCGAGAATGTATCGTCATGGCAAGTTCTAGAGTCGTAAGAACCAAGCGGTTATTCACACAAGAAACGAAAAATGAGCATTTAGTCTAATGATATGTAATTGTATGCTCAATAAAGGCTCAAAACTCACTTTTGTGGGAATGGGGTTTTATGTGATCAAGTATATATAATCAAAATTTAACTAAGTTTGTCATGCATTTTCATAATTTTCTTATGTTGGTTCTTTTTATCATGACGCTATCGGTTGTAAATTCGTAAAAATATAACCTTTTTAGAATTTTGAAATTCCCAAGTTAAACCTAGACAAGTAAAAAAAAATGAAAATTTTTGAAAAAAATTTGGGGTGATTAGGACTTGCAAGATTCAAGGTTTTAGCATCCCCCCCACACTTAAATTACACATTGTCCTCAATGTGTCCCAAAAATAAGTTTTTAGGTTGATTAAATGTGTAAAAAGGTGTAAAAAGCAAAAATTTTGTGTTACTGGGCGGTGAACACGGCCCCGTGTTGTCCGGATTGTGCGAATCTTATAGTTGAAGATTTGCCTGGATTGTGCGAATCTTATAGTTGACCACGGCCCCGTGTCCGCTGAGCACGGCCCCGTGGTGGGCAATAGAAGCTTCTACCACTTTGTCTTTTCTACTGACACTTAGGCACGCCCCCGTGCTGGCTGAGCACGGGGCGTGTTCAGTCTTCTGACCTCTTGTTTTGCTTGGGAAGGTGCTGTCGTGGGGTCGGGCATGTCATGTCACGTCTTGTTCCTTTTCTTGTATTTATGTTAGATTTTGATGTCTTTTTGCTTCTTTTGTTAATTTGAGCTCATTTAATCCTGAAAATACAAAAGGAAGACAAAAGCACACTTTTTCCAACATTAGTACTAAAAAGGGTTAGTTTTATGCCACAATTGATGTAATTTATATGTTGCATTTTGCACACATCAGCTGGCCCTCAGAAACGACGTTCCCTCTCTTCGTACTTCCAGGAGATTTGTTCCCCTATTTCCCGGATCCTATTCCCTACATCCATTAACTCCTCGCCAAAGTGGCGGAGTTCAGCTATGTTTTCATTGCTCATTGGTGGGTTTGGTATAGGTTCTGGGTCGAACTGAGGGAAAAAGGTATAAGGTTTATTAAGGAGGTTTTGAAACTGCCAGTCGTTAGTCCACCACTCATCCATTGTTCCTAGAGGTTGAGTGTGGATCAGAGGGTCTGGAATGGCTGGTTCTAAATTTATTGGAAGTTGGGTTTCAGGAGGATAAGGAAAGAGGTTATTATTGATAGGCCTGAGAATATCACAGCTTGCCAATATGCGATCCAATTCCTCCTGTAATGGTAATTCCTCGACTTGCCTAGAGCTTTCCCTAATTTCCATTTATGTTTGCCTAGAACCTTCCCCGATCTCAATCCCTTTTCCTTTCTCAATAGGATTTTCTATTTTGGGAACTTTTCTAGTTGCTGGTTTCCTCCTGCGTACTCGCCTCCAACCTACAAATCTTCTCTTTTTATTAGGCTTTGGTTTCTTTGGAGGTGGACCTTGGAATTCCATAGGTTCTTCCACATCGGCTATGTAACCAGTAAAATCTTTGGAAACTTCTATTTTTACAGGATAAAGATTGAGATTCTGAAGGGCTTCAGATAACTCATTCATGCTATATATGCAAAATGCTAAGTTAAAATTTTTATAATAAAATTTCATAGATAAATATTCAAGTATTATTGCATACTGTATAACTAATTTAATACAAAGGACAACTGAAAATTAAAACATACTAGGGTTTATTGTAAACTTATTTATTTACTAGGTAAAATTTTCTTTTAGAGTTTCTGGCTTGTAGATGATATGGGTGCTAATACTGGGTCAAGGTATTTAAAATTTTGCATTTACTGCTATAGTGGCTAACATATAGAGATCTGCCCATTTTTCATCTAACTCATCTTCCCATGGTGGGTTATTGTCTATTTTCTGAGTTTCCTTAGGAATCGTCACTTCTTTTGGTTGTGATTTCTTTCTTTTCTCCCAACTTTTCTTAATAATTCGATTTCTTTTCTTAGGAGAAAGTGGTTTACGGACAAATATTCCTTCCTCAGTATCTGTTGGGTATTTTGAGGATGAAGTTCCTTTTTCTTTCGGTAATTTATCTATTTTCTGATAGATGTCCGAAAGTCTTTGTTTACCCATACTGTAAACAAATATTCAAATAATAAAACACGTAATCACAAAATGGCAATCAGTAAAAATTAAGTATTTTCTTAAATACTTAATTGGCTTAAATCAGTGGCTCCGATACCACCTTTTCCTGTCACGGCCCCAACCCCGGTTTGACCCGGTCCGGATCCGCGAGACAGGAACCCGTGGTATTTAATTTATGCGACAGCAAAAGATTTTGACATGATCTTTTAAAACTTGAAATGCCCGATTATTTTACTTCATAATTCGGGATAAACCCCGTATTTTACAATAGAGGTATTTTACTAGGAAATTGCCTGATTTATTAAAACATGTTTATTTATTTTAACTGAGCCACCTTTTCAAGCTTGTTAGTGCTCCGTAGCACGTTTTACTTGATTTACAGCAGGTCGCCTGAAACATGTTTTAAAAATATTTTGTCAGCGGGGAAATACTGGTGAATCATTCATTTTGATAAAATGACACATAGTTATAAATTACAGCATAAGAGCAATTACAATGGCTACTATCTTATTTAAGATAACCATGACTTAATCCCTGTAATTATAACCTTGTTATAGATTACATCATAAGAGCGATTACAATGGATTTTATCTTATTTTTATCTGGCGCCGTGTCACCTGGTGACGATGGTCATACCACTATTGGGTCTTTCCCCAAGTAGTGACGTTTATCACTGTTAGAATTTATTAGCATAACAGTGAGAAATTAGTAATATGCACAATACCCCACTAGCCAGTGATTAAGGTAACCACGACTTAATCCCTGTAATTATAACATTTGAAAATGGAGTATTGTAAAAATATTTGATAAAAGAGAATGACTCACATTGCAGATTTATACGGGCAGAGTTTAGCCTACTGATAAGCCTGATAACCTAATTTAAACAACATGCACATGAACTAGGTCAGCAACTAATACAGCATTTACGATAACTCACGAGATTAAACCCTCACAACGAATGACAAAGTGCGATACTTAAACATCCATCGAATTCACGACGAATGACAAAGCATAACCCTAATGTGGGCAGCACTTAAACATCCGTTGGATAGTTTCAATCGATCGGACATTGAATCGTAGCAGCGATCGAGTTAATACCCGGTATCGTAGCAGCACCCACTAATTTTGGAAGTGAATTCAACTTTGGAGCAGTATACTTTCGTTTTTGAAAGTTGGTTTCGACACAGAATGAAAGCTCCTTAGCTAAGCTATTTATTGGTGAAATTGGAGTTTGTCGCGGCCCGCGTGAACCTCCTGCCGATCTTTACGTGGCCCGCGTGGAGGTCTAGTAGTAGATTAGGGCATCCGTGTCATGCGTAGGTGTGCCACGTGGTCGACACGTGGATCTGGACGCTTATCCGGTCAAACTTGATGTTGACGCGGCCCGCGTAAGACTAAGCCAACTCTTACGTGGCCCGCCTGAAACTCCGAAACTTTGTTTTCTTTGTTTTTTATGCACAATAGAGTTTCAGGGGTTCGGGTTTTCCCTTGTATGTCGATTTAGGACATTTTTGAGGGTTCTTACAATTGCACCAGAGCCCATACTTGCTCTCGATCCTTTACCCGAGCATGACCCTTCACTTGCCGAGGCACCAGTTGTTCCACCTTTGCCTGACCCTTCCCCTTTTGCTGCCCACATTGACCCCAGATATGCATTCACCCACAATGGGTGGATCGAGGATGACGACTTTCCTCCATTTGTTAGACCGGTTACTCCCCCTCCTGCACCCGTTGACTTTGCTCCATTTCACCCACACGTATCAGATGTTCATCATGCAGATTTACCCGTCACATTTCTTTAGGATATCCCTCCTCCCCGTCCCGGGGAAGGACCTTCGAGTCAGCAGGCCGGTCACGTACCTTTTGTGTCAGCAGCCGATCATTTCATGCCACAGTCTACACACGCTGCATCTTCTTCTGCACCCACGGGCGAACCATTTATGTGGTTTCTGCCCAACGTCATGCCAGTTACTGATCCATACCATCCCTTCCATGTCGGATACACAAGGGATGATATACTTTTATCACTGCAGTTACAGCAGGATATGTTGAGTCGTCGAATCACTGAGCTATAGAGGATCCCACGTCCTCCACCTGGTGCTGGTGTCGCAACCCCCGATCCCACTTTCCAGGGAATGGGCGGCCACGAGCCAGTTTCGGTGGTATCTCCTGTTGTCTAATTTGGCAGCAGAATTTTTCATCAGGACCGTATTTAGGAAATATTTGATCAGAGTGAAATACCACATTTTCATAGTATTAAACAAATGGGTTAAAACCCAAGTTCATAGTACACACGTTTTCATAGGAATAAATCCTATTTATTTAATAAAAACATCTATTTTATTTTTAGGTAACTTTATTGCCACTTTTCCAAGCCTTCAGTGCTGTCCAGCTGGCTTCTATTTGGCTTTCACATTTTGTTACCTGAAACGCGTTTTAAAAACATTTGTCAGTGGAAATACTGGTGAGTGAATCCCAGTTTAATCAAGTTTAATAAAAACAAATCCCAGTGTACAGTATTGAGGGCGACCCACAATTATTTTTGTTTCCAAGATATAACAATTAACATCCATGATACTGTCAAACCCGACTTGTGGAAATGTTACTCCTTGACCAGGTGGTAACAAATTTTGTATACAAAACCCCAACATACTCATCATAATTGTATTCTTACAAATACTCAATAACTGTCATTCGCATGGAAAAGTATTTAAGGTTTTGTAAAAACAATTAACAAAAGGTTTACAAAAAGTGGATCAACTCACATTGCTATCTTAGACTTTCTTAAGGATTTCATGGTGATAATCTAAAATTTACACAAATGCACACGTGTTAGTATAATAACCCATTTTAACATTAGCAATACCCTCCCCGAGACGACATTCCAACGACTACGTCGGGCAGAACCACGACAGCCGTTACGGAACCCTAGATCAATCGGGCAGCGTATCTAATACGTATCCAGGGGTTATAATACTTACAACGGAGCAGACCTTCGCTAATTAGGGGGGTATAATATCCGCGTATTATGCCTAATATCAGAATTTGAGATTGAGAAATGATTTTTGAACGATTTCTGGTTGAACCCGATGGCTCCTTTATATAGTTGCTGAACCTGGGTCTCTCGCGGCCCGCGTAAGAGTAGACGAAGGTCTACGCGGCCCGCGTCAAAGCTAGTCAACGGACTAGCTAGTCTGGCTCATCAGGTAGGTCCGCCACGACGTCGACACGTGTCGGCCTAGGGTGTTTCCGCGTTCTTGATCTCTCGTGGCCCGTGTGAGGGTTGGGGTGGGTCTTACGCGGCCCGCCTTAACTTAAAAAATTCAGTTTTTAATTATTTTTAATACTATTTAATATATTTGAGGCCCGTTTTCGCGTATGGGGTGTATTTTGGGACATTTTGGGGATATTTTAAAATATACTAAGGTGTCGGAAAAATTATAAGGGTGTCGGTTTATTGAGGATTGTTACATCCTCCCCACCTTGTTTTAGAGCTTGTCCTCGAGATCTACTGGAACAAGTGTGGATATTTCCTTTGCATTTCAGATTCAAGCTCCCATGTGTACTCAGGTCCTCTTTTGGAGTCCCACTTCTCTTTGACCAGAACTAATCTCTTATGCTTGAGATTTTTGACCTTCCTGTCTTCAATCTGTAGAGGCCTTTCTACAAACTTGAGTTGTTCATTTACCTCTATATCTTTAAGAGGTATCATTAGTGATTCATCAGCTAAACACTTTTTGAGATTAGATACATGAAATACATCATGTATTCCTGCCATTTCCTCTGGCAGTTGTAGCTGATAGGCTACAGGTACTATTCTTCTAATAATCTCAAAAGGTCCAACATACCTGGGACTTAGCTTTCCCTGTTTGATGAATCTTACCACTCCTTTCCAAGGAGAAACTTTTAACGATACTTTATCTCCTACTTGAAATTCCAATGGTTTGCGTCGGTTATCAGCATAACTCTTATGTCGATCATGTGCTGCTTTCAGTCGTTCTTTGACTTGAATAATCTTATCGGTTGTTTCTTGTACTATCTCAGGTCCAGATAGTTGCTTTTCCCCAATTTCTGCCCAACAGACTGGGGTTCGGCACTTTCGTCCATAAAGTGCTTTGAATGGTGCAGCATTTATACTTGTGTGATAACTATTATTATAAGGAAATTCTATTAAAGGTAAATGATCGTCCCAATTACCTCCGAAATCAATTACAGAAGCTCTAAGCATGTCCTCCATTGTCTGGATTGTCCTTTCTCTTTGTCCGTCCATTTGAGGATGATAAGATGTGCTCAGATTTAACTTGGTTCCCATTGCCTTTTGGAAACTTGACCAAAATGAGAGGTAAATCGGCTATCCTTATCAGAAACGATTGATAAAGGAATTCCATGTAATGAAACAATTTCATTTACATACAATTTAGCTAGCTGTTCCATACTGAAAGTTTCTTTCATTGGTAGGAAATGAGCTGACTTGGTTAGCCTATCTACAATCACCCAGATTGTATCATTACCTTTCTTTGTTTTGGGTAATTTAGTAACAAAATCCATTGTTATTAATTCCCATTTCCACACTGGCATTTCTAGTTGCTGTAACAAACCTGAGGGAGTCTGGTGTTTAGCTTTAACTTGTGAACAAGTTAAACATTTAGAAACATAGGTTGCTATGTCCTTTTTCATTCCTATCCACCAGAAATTTTTCCTTAAATCCTGGTACATTTTACCACTTGCTGGATGCATTGTATACTTAGACTTATGGGTTTCTTCTAATATACAATGACATAGGTTTCCTAATTTAGGTATCCACATTCTCTTTTTATGGAATCTCCAAATTCCATCTATTCCTTGTTCTAATTCTTTTAGCATACCTTTTAGTTTTTCAGCATCATCCTTGATTATAGATTCTTGTGCTTCTCTTATTTGATCATTTAAATCTACTTGCAGATTTAATTTAAGAGAACGTACCCTTTTTGGTTTTTCATGATACTTTCGACTTAAAGCATCTGCCACTACATTTGCTTTTCCTTCATGATACTTGATATCACAATCATAGTCGCTAAGCATCTCCATCCAGCGTCTTTGTCTCATATTCAACTCCTTTTGCCCGAAAACATACCTTAAACTGTTATGATCAGTGAATATGGTAAACTTACTACCATAAAGGTAATGTCTCCAAATCTTAAGGGCAAAAATTATAGCTCCTAATTCCAAATCATGGGTTGAATAATTCTCTTCATGATTCTTAAGTTGTCTAGATGCATAAGCTATAACCTTTTGACGTTGCATCAATACACATCCATAACCTAATTTAGAAGCGTCACAATAGACTATAAAGTCTTCAGTTCCTTCTGGTAACGCTAATATGGGTGTATGGGTTAATCTATGCTTAAGAATTCTAAATGCTTCTTCTTGTTTTGGTCCCCATTCAAACTTAATGGATTTACAGGTTAACTTAGTTAAAGGAATGACTATTCTAGAGAAATCTCGAATGAATCTCCTATAATAACCGGCCAATCCTAAGAAACTTCTAACCTCAGTTGGTGACTCAGGGGTTTTCCAATTGATAATCGCTTCGATCTTTGTTGGATCTACATGAATTCCTTCATGGTTTACTAAGTGACCAAGAAATTGTACCTGTTCTAGCCAAAACTCGCACTTTGAAAATTTAGCATAAAGCTTTTCCTTTCTTAATAAACTTAAAAGTGCGTGCAAATGCTTTGCATGATCCTCTTTACTCTTAGAGTAAATTAGAATATCATCTATGAAGACAATTATGAATTTATCCAAATATGGCTTACATATTCGGTTCATCATATCCATAAATGCGGCTGGGGCATTGGTTAAACCAAATGGCATGACAGTAAATTCATAATGGCCATACCTTGTTCTGAATGCGGTCTTAGGAATGTCCTCTTCCTGTACCTTTAATTGATGATATCCTGACCTCAAATCGAATTTAAAAAAAATCGAGCTCCTTGTAGTTGGTCAAACAGATCATCGATTCTCGGTAATGGGTACCGATTTTTAATCATGACTTTGTTCAATTCACGGTAATCAATGCACATACGCATTGATCCGTCCTTCTTTTTAACGAATAAAATCGGCGCTCCCCATGGCGACGAACTGTAGGATCGTTTTCAGACCCAAACGAGTCGATCAGAAGAGTTTTTCTCAATACGAATGGCGGAAACCGACGTATCGAGTTCAATTCAGCAAGAATATCACTTTAAACTGTCTATATATTGATTTGACAAAGAATTACAGCGTGTAGACACTTCGGCAGCACTTCGATTTAGTGACCGGAAAGATTACAAATGAAATCAAGACACCACTATTTATAGACTTCTAATTCTGCTTGAACCGGGTTCAAACGAAATCAGATTCAAACGGAATCAGTGATTTTGCTTGAAACTGTCTTGACAATTTCAAACGGAATTACCAAATCTAATTTCATTTGAAACTGTCTTTCACCCTATATTTGACATTTTTCTCGAATAACGTGCCCTGATCTATCTAAATACAAACAAGACTCGATACAAGACGAAGTCGACAGACGCATGCACCAACAGACTCCCCCTCGAATGTTGACGAGTCTTCAGTGTCGAGTCTTCGCATCTTCAGTCTTTATCAGTCCTCTCGAACTCTTTGAAGTATCTAACAATGTAAAGTATCCTCAATCTCTGTCTTCTCTTTTCATCAGCACCAACAGATAACCTCCCTTTGAATGTTGATCTAATCTTTCAAATCCATCAGATCTCTTGATTCCTTAAGTTCATCAGCATCATCAACATGCATGAACTTCAGGATCTGAACATGACTCTTTAATCTTCAGACTCCCCCTTTCGACAAGCTGGGATCGTAGCCTGGCCTACCTGCAGAAACTCTACCTCACAATAAATTTCACAATTTTAACATTTGACAAATTTATTATCTGCTTACCATTTGTAAACACAAATCAATAAATGATTTTACACTGTACATCACTCATGAACCTCTTGAAGAAAATAACATTTTCAATTTTAAAAACATTTTCATCTTTCAAACTGACTCCCCCTTACTGAATGTCATCATGCTTAGCACTTGGAATTTTGAAAATCAGCTCTTCAACATCAGTTGTCGAAAATCTTTTTGAATTTTTCAAAATTTATGCTAAAACACACTAAAATCTTTTTGAAATTTTTGAATAACATGCAATGCAATAAAGAAAATTTACAGACAATATTTTTGTGAGTTTGTGTAAGAAGATCATATCAGTTTTTGAGACAAATCACCAACACCGTTAAGCTTTAAACATTTTTAGTTCTAAACGATTCACTTAGATTGTCAGTATACTGATCCACTTAAATTCTCACACAAAGTTCAACTGTTTCGAGATACGAGATTAATGTTTTAAGCAATTAAACTTATTCACGTGTCCCACCTCAGAATATACTCCCGTATCCAGATCCCAATATTCAGTCTTACAGGTGAATATACCACAGATGATATCTGTAAAGGGTTAAATTGCGAGGGCCGTGAGAGCTCAAGTCAGAACTTTCGTTCAGCAGAGAGATGACGGCTTCGACTTTTGGTATGTCCCCTTTAGAGGATCTTTTGTTTCAACAGCACATGATTAGCATTTTTCAATGTTTCATCATTTTTTATGCTGAGGGCAGACTATATTTCAAGCAAGCAGAAAGTATTATACGGGGACTAGGCCATTGCTTTCGCAAAATCAGAAGTCCCGGGATAATACCCCAGATATCACTGAGCATAAAGACCTAGTATCTCAGAAAGAGAGACCTTTCAAACAAGATTTCGGGGGTCACCCATATATCCAAGAGATGTTCCCCACGATATAAGCAAGTTTGAAATTTAGGTTTATATCTCGTCACAATCTACTAAATGTGTAAAAACCTACTGGCACATCATCAGTGAGACCGTTTATCACATTTTACTTTCCAATTCTTTAGCATGTTGTGATCGTCTACTGATGTACTATCAGTTCCTCTTTTTCACAACAAAACTCATTTTTGATTTTATCATATTTTTTACTTTTTCAAATATTCTAATGTTTTTGGATTTTCTGAAATTTCTTACTCCCCCTAAAATTCAAAAACTTTTAAAGGAAATTTGAAAACAAACTGTACAAGCAAAGTAACAACTGATATCGAATCACTTCAATTTGCCATCCTCTTGGCATAAACAATCAGAACTCCCCCTCACAACAAACTATTTTCCCATTATGATTTCAAAACACTTAAGTTTATTTTAATCAAACGGTTTTTCCGAAAAATTAGTTTTGTTGATTTTATAAACCACTTGTAGGTTAGGGGATTCATCACCTTGTTCTTTCAACCTCTTGAAAAATTTAACATTTTAGAGATCAATCAAAATCACCACTTGTAGAAAATCAGATACAACTTAATGTCCCTGATTTACCACTAGTAAATCGAAATATCACCACTGTGAATTTCTCAAGAAAGATGCCGATTCCTGCTCCACTCTTACCAACCTGGGAGCTCCGGCAAGTCATACTGTTCACTTATCATAATAGGTTCCATCCCAGTCACAAACCTGGGACGAAACACCCTTACCTGGTTTTTTCATTTTCTTCTAATAGAACTCTTTAACCCCTTTGACTTTTCTGTCAACCATTTTTCCGAAGATGTGTTTCACTTTGGGGTTAAAGGCATTTTCAACATCAAAAACTTTTTTATCAGAATAAAATTGGTTTGAAATTTCAACTTTACCTATTTTCTTCTTAAAATTTTCAATCCGAAGGTGTGGAAAGTTCACATCATCCACTATCGGCACTGATTTTTCACCTTTTTCCATAACCTGTGGCTCATCTGATTTTGTGAAATCAGATTCATCACCCGAAGTTAGCTCCTCTGATTTTGACGAATCAGAATCATTGCTAGACCCATCATCAGATTTCTTAACAATCCATTTTTGGTTGTCAAGATTTGCACTTTTCTTGTAAAATCTCTTTGAACATTCACCAATTTCAAATTTCAAATTTTTGAAAAGTTTAGTTCTCTCAATTGGTGGTTCAAACTCAACCATTTTTTCTTTCAGTTTAGAAACTCCCTATTTGGTTTGAATTGTTTGTGAACATTTCATAGTTAGATGTCCAATTCTACCACATTTAAAACAGGTTCGAGTCTCCTTCTTCTTTTGATCAATCATCTTCTCCATTTCTTCTTGCTTCTTCGTAAGGAATTCTTTGTTCGACTGTTTTCTGAACAAATTTTCTTTTTCCTCTTCAGAAGATGTACCTGAAACAAATATTATTTTTGATTTAAAATCTCGAACATATTTTTCATTTTTATAATTTTCTGGTGGAATAAAACCAAGACCTTTCTTTTTGTAATTACCGTAATGGTTTGGTTTCTTTCGATAACCTGAACCAGAACTGTAACCCTTTTTCTTGTTTAAACGTTGTTGAATTCTTGAGGTGTAAGGATTAGGTTTTTTAGAAAGATTTATATCTTTTATTTCAGAAATATTAATTTCTGTCAATTTGAAAACCTTTTTGATCAATTCATTTTTGACACCTCTTATTGGAAATTCATTATCAGAATATAATTTGTCAGAATCATTCAATGTATATGCAACTTTGAATGTTTCATCATTCAAATTAGATTTTGATAGAAGAAATTCTTTATTGTAAACTCGTTTCTCCCTTTTTACTGAAGGACTTGACATGTCGGACTTAGATTTTGACTTTGATTTAGACTCCGACTTTGACTCCTCCATTTCATCGTTATCTAACACATGATCCACCACTTTCTTCATCAATTGAGATTGTTGATCAGTGTCAGACGATGTAAAAGTGACATTAATATTTTCTGGCAAGTTAACTGAAGACTCCAACTCCCACTGTAAATTTGTTGCCTTTTCGACTCTTTCTGAATTTGGATTTCTCGGAGAATATCCATTTTCAAGTGGGGGTGGACACTTGTTGTAACTAACACCTTGTTTCTTACCAGATGTCTTAACTTCAGTATCCTTCTTCTTTTCTTTTTTCTTTTTAGAAGTCTTTTCTTCAGATACTATTTGTTCTTCAGTTACTTCATCATCCTCAAATGCCTTCATGCCTTCAACACTTGGATAAATCCTGTCAATGACATAAGAAGTACATGAGTAACTTTTTAATAATCGATTAACTCTTTCAGTTTCAATTCTTTGTGTTTCCAGTTTTTGTTCTAGCATAACACACTTCTCAATGTAATTATTCACCACTTTCTGCTTTGTCATGAAAGCTCCTTGAAGTGTTTTCATGGCTATTGCGTGTTCATCACTTGATTGATTGTAATGATTCATGGCTTTGTTCAGAACATCGTATGATTCCTTCAACCTGTTCATATTGTTAATCAATTCGCTATTTTTCTTTTTCATGATCTCACATGTTTCACAATTCACATGAATCTTTCTTGCATCAACTTCTTCATAAACTTTGAACTTTGGAACTTCCTTTACCTTTCTCTTTATCACTGGAACTTCCTCATCATCACTGCTGACAGGTGTTTTAATTTTCTTCTTTTTCTTTTTAGCTTTATCATCATCACTGTCACTCTCTTCCATCATTTTCAAATGTTTCTGCATTCGTTTTGCATAATAATCATTATCATCATCACTATCTTCTTCAATTCGAGCAACAAAAGCTTTTGGTTTTAAAATATCTTTATCCGGACAGTAATCATCCCAACTAAAACCTTCCCAGCTAAACCCTTTAGGTAACTTTTCATCATCTTGGTATATCAGACATGCTTTACTATCAGCTGAAACATATTTATCCCAACTGAAACCATTAGATGATTTTTTATCATTTTGATTCACCAAACATGCTCTCTTTGAAGACTCTTGTATTGTTTTTCTACCATGTGCCACTTGTGGTTCTTGTTGTTGTTGAGCAACTTGATGATAGATGGCCTTCCGATAGTAATCATTGTTGTTGAACGGATTTTGAGCTCCACTTGCTTCGCGATTAGTGCACTCCCTCTTGAAGTGTCCTTTTTCCCTGCAACGAAAACAAGTAACTTTAGATTTATCAAAACCCAAATTAGAAATACATGCATCCCGGAAATCATCTCTTCCTGTGATCTGTTTGAACTTCTCAGCTCTTCTCAATACACTTGCCAAACGCCACTTAATGTCCATCAATTCCATTTCTTCAGCAGCAATCTGATCGTAATCCTCTTTTGTAAGCATTGGATTCCCAATCCGACCTGCAACTAAACTACCATATGACTCTAAAACAATCCCCAACAAAGACATGTGACTTTTTGCAACTTCTTCAGAATAATCTTGATCATTCTCAAGATTCATTACAATGTTGCATTGTAACTTTCTGCCATTCTTGGTTGCTAACACGTTTGGATCAAATGAAGGATATGACGAAAAAATCGTTTTGCTGTTTGATCCTATAGAAGAACCTCCCGATGAACTCTTAGCATTGAAAGCTGTTTCAACCTTTGGTGACATGTTGGTCTTGTCATTAATACCAGCTTTGTAATAAAGACCGATATCTTGTTCACCATCAAAATCTTTCATTCTTGAAATTTTTCTTTGTTCCATCTCCTGAGCTTCTAATTTCTCAATGAACTTTCTCAAAGTTAAATTGTTAAACCCCTTCTTGCTCCTCAACATCATGAGATATGTACCCCAAGTTTTATGTGGCAAAGCATCAGCTAATTTTTCAATCAATTCCTCATTGTCTTTTGTAATGCTTACTCTCTTCATGTTTACTAACAAGTTGCAGTATTTTTCAATGATCTGCTTTGTGCTCCCATTTTTCAAACCACGAAATAGATCAAACTCTTTCTTCAAAAGCGATTTTTTGTTTTTTATCATTTCTTGACTTCCAACAAACTTGGATCTTAATGCCTTCCATATTGAATATGCACTTCCAGTGTGTTGCAATAAGACCAAAATATCCTCTTTAACAACTTGTTGCAGTAAACTAATCATCATCTTTTCGTTTTTGTATTTCTTCTTCTCATCCACACTAAGATCTTTGATAGCAATCTCCTCTTCGTCATCATTCGTTGGTCTAACATATTTCGTCTTAATACATTCCCAATCATCCAAATAATTTGCTTGTACCCAATTTTCAAATCGTTCCTCCCATCCTTTATACTCCTCAATGTTCAAGTTCTGACTAACACTAGCCGGAGTATTCGGAGTAGTAGCAAATGCATTATAAAATTCCTCTTCCATGTTTCGGTTTTGCAATATCACAAAAATCAGAATGTTCAAATGGAATTATCTTACAAACGAAATCCCTCTTTACACGGAATTACCCTGTTCAAGCGAAATAACTCCTTTCAAGCGAAATCAACACTAATTCAAACGAGATCCCTCTGAAGCGGAATACCTTTTCAAATGGAATCACCAACAAGATAACTTCAAGCGAAATACCACTTTGAAACGAAATCACCTAATCTCGTTTGAAACTTTCAAACGGAATTACCAACTGAAGCAAAATCACTCAAACGGAATAACACTCTGAAGCAGAATACCTAATTTCGTTTGAACCGTTCAAACAGAATTACAATTTGAAGCGGAATCAAGTGCAAACTCAAATGAAATTATGCTGACATCATCATACTCGAGCTGTTTTTCAAGCGAAATTACAAATTTTACCAGTTTTAGATTGAATTAAGGTCTAATACTTTCAAGGATTTATTAAAACACAATTGCGCACAAAATGTGAGAAATTTAGCCGATTTTAACCGTGAAAAGTTGTTAATTTTGAAAAAGAAGGTGTAGAAATCAGAATTTGCAGCTGAATTGATAAGAACTCTTCCTCCTGAGCTCTGATACCACTTGTAGGATCGTTTTCGGACCCAAACGAGTCGATCAGAAGAGTTTTTCTCAATACGAATGGCGGAAACAGACGTATCGAGTTCAATTCAGCAAGAATATCACTTTAAACTGTCTATATATTGATTTGACAAAGAATTACAGCGTGTAGACACTTCGGCAGCACTTCGATTCAGTGACCGGAAAGATTACAAATGAAATCAAGACACCACTATTTATAGACATCTAATTCCGCTTGAACCGGGTTCAAACGAAATCAAATTCAAACGGAATCGGTGATTTCGTTTGAAACTGTCTTTCACCCTATATTTGACATTTTTCTCGAATAACGTGCCCTGATCTATCTAAATATAAACAAGACTCGATACAAGACGAAGTCGACAGACGCATGCACCAACACGAACTTGGCTATATGAATCCTTTTTCTAGCAATTCGTCTAATTGTTTCTTCAATTCCTACATTTCGGCGGGTGCCAAACGGTAAGGTGCTTTGGCAATCGGTGCTACTCCTGGTAGTAGATGGATTCTGAATTCAACTTCTCTGTCTGGCGGTAGTCCTGGTAATTCTTCCAGAAATATATCTGAAAACTGAGATACTACTAGAATGTCTTTTAGTTCTTTTCCTTTAGTGTTAGTGATTAAGGAAATCAAATACACTATAGAACCTTTTCTTATATAACTTGCAGTTTTCATCACAGAGATGAATTTAGTGGACCTAGAGGGTTTATCTCCTTTAATTGTGATCGTTTTACCTTTTGGTGAATTTACTTGGATTGACCTTTGGTCACATAAAATACTGGCTTTATTGGCTATTAACCAACCCATTCCTAAAACAATATCAAATTCTGCCAGATTCATAGGATAAAGGTTTGCCCTAAACTTTTGATTTAAAATTTCTATTCTTGCTCCCTGCAAGATTTCTGAAATCTTAACTGTTTCTCCATTAGTTGTCTCTACGAGACATTCTTGTGGTAGTTTAGTTAATGAATGATTTAGAAGTTTGCAAAACGAAGTATTAATGAAACTTTGGTTTGCACCAGAGTCAAATAATACCTTAGCAAAAATATCATTAACTAAAAACGTACCAGCTATCACATCTGGAATCATCTTGGCTTCATCTGCGGTTAGCACGGATGCTCTAACATTTTTAGTGTTCCTGTTGTTCATAGCTGGAGCCAACTTTGGACAATTCAGCTTGATGTCACCTTTTTCTCCACAGTTGTAGCATAGTCCATTAGTGGATTTCCTCATGCAATCTTCTTCCTTATGTCCTGGCATCTTGCAGAAATTGCAAAGAGTGAAGCATTTTCCCGAATGCTTTTTCTTGTAGACCTTGCAGAAAGGTGCAGAGGTAGAACCCATATTCCTACGGTTGTAATTCCCAGAACGGAATTCTTGAGTAAGCCTTTGGGTTAGGTTTCTCCTCTGATCTTCTTCCCTGGTACGGATTAATTCATCTGTCAAGGTATTGGCTAGTTCTACAGCTTCTTCTATAGTTTGAGGTCTAGCTGCCTTGACCACATGTCTAATCTCCCCAATTAATCCCCATATGTAACGGGAGATTAATACCGATTCAGGTGATGCAATGGTTGGTACTATTCTAGCATATTCAAAGAATGTGGTAGTACAACCCTTACTATCTACCCCGGTCATTCTTAAGTTTAGGAACTTATTAGCTATTTGTTCCTTTTCATTAGGAGGGCAAAATTTCATTTCTACCATATTTTTAAATTCCTCTCATTCCATGTTGTATATCCTATCACTTCCTCTTGACTGGAGGATAGTGTTCCACCATTCTAAGGCTGAGTTCTTAAACAAATTAGAAGCAAACATTATTTTATCTTCTTCAGCACATTTGCTTATTTTTAAAACAACCTCAGTTTTCTCTATCCAGCGTAGAGCTGCAATGGGTCCTTCATTTCCCGAGAATTCTATTGGTTTACAGGACCTGAATTCCTTATAAGAACAACCATAAGGCATGGGTCTTCTTCTTTTGGGAATGGGCGCTTAAAGTACAGGTCCATTGTTCACGCTGTTTTCTTGTTAAGCTGGTCGCTTACTGCTATGTTTACTTTTATTATTCGCTTCTTGAATTGTTTGAATAATAAATGGCATTGCATCTATGATTCCTTGTGCCACTATGTGTTTAACGGCACTATTATCCATTTGATTTCCATTGTTATTGATGCTCGGATTCTCATTAACCACGTTAATGTTACTCTGGTTATAGTTATTCAGATTTCCTTGATTTCCTTCGTCGGCCATCTGAATTTTAAACATTTACCCCATATTAATATCACAAAATAATATTTAATATAGTCAATCACATGACACACAATTTAGCCAAAAGCGTCGATCATTGCGACTTTTACTCTATTCATCTACTATATATCTATTACACACCAGTACTGAAATAAAATTATAATACCAACTGAAATAAATAATAGTAGGCATCCGTACACACATATTTTATTTTTATTATTTTATTATTATTATTACTATTACCGTCTCCTACCATCATATTCAAGGATATGGATTTATCCAAAAATCCATATTGCGTTCATCGTATTTCCATACGAGTCGCTCTCCCACCTGACGCATTCTCTCACTGCTCTCTAAAATTTCCTCCCCAAAAGTCCTAAGTTCTTGGACGTTTTCTGCACTCATTGGGGGTGCAGGTTCTAGGACTGGCTTCGGAATCTGGGGTGCTGGTTCCTGATATGGGGGTGTAGGTGCCTGAAATCGGTAAGGATCTTCTAAGATCTCCCTAACATATTCATTTGTGGTTATAGGGATCTAAAGGGTCCATACCTGGATAGGCTCCTATGGTTTGCATGGGTGTGTCTTCATGTATCGGGTAACGTTGCACATAGTCCCTAACTTCATCCCACCAAGGATCGTAATTTGGGTCTAGGGGGTTTGGTGCTGGTACCCTAGGGATTTCCTCTGGGTTGAAATCATGCATCTCTACTTGGTTTTCAGGGTTTTCTATCTCCATCGGTTGGTCAGGGATTGGTGGCTGTGGTTGAGGTGCTATTATTTGCTCCAGATTAGGGTTAACTGCAGTGGTTGCTAAGATATGAATATTGGCTATACCCCTATTTATCATATCCTGGGCATAGGCATCTTGGCTGCTGCTAGTACCCTCTGTTCTTGTAACTTTTTCATACGTTTTCTACGCTCGTGTGCCCCTCGACTGAACCATCCCCTCTTTTTCTGATGAAATGGCTCTTCTGACTGAGCCTTAAACACAAAGATTCCTTCTTCCATATCAGCAGAATACCCTGAGAGGGCATGCTGAGAAGAGGAGGTGCCTTCGCTTCTAGGCAAACCAGACAATTGACGGTACGCGTCAGATGGTCCTTGGTCGCTCATACTGTAAACTAACAGATAGTCAAATGACACATAACAATAAATACAGTTATGCACGTACTTCCGTAATTTATTTCCTAACACTTTACATTTTGATGTCAGCAGAACACCTCTGTAGCTGAATTAGTGGCTTAGCTCTGATACCACCTTGTAACACCCCGAAAACGGGTTTGGTAATCAAACCACATTAATACTAGATGACGGGTAAAATACCGTTAGCGGTAAAAGTAACCCGGTAAATATTAGGATTTAAATAAATAATCCTAATATTAAAAAAAAAGTGAATAAAAGATTTAAGGAGGATAAATACTTTGAGGAAACAAAGTTTGTAGAAGGCCCGAGTTAACGGGACTTAAAACTAAACTTAGTCATAGATTCCCAAAACCCACTAATTTAATTAGGAATGTTTAACCTAGTTAAAAAGTGGGGAATATTGTTAGAAATAAGTAGGTTGTGCCCTACTTAATTAACTAACCAAATTAGAGGGGCCAATGTTGTTAAAATCGAAACTTGTATTATTAGATTTAATAAAAAAAAACAAACCAAACACCCCATTTGGGATGTCTGGTTCAATCAGGAGCAAGGAAAAGGGCGACCCCCACTCTTCAAAACCCTAACACTCACAAATTCATCAAATTGAAGGGGCAAATCTACTCCAAATCGAAATCTGAGATCGGATTAGTGATCCCCATTGCAAGAGGGTTGTAAGGTATGTAAAATTTGATGTTAATTCTCTGTTTGAAATTCTCATGAAATTGGGAAATCTGAAATTTGATGATGCATGTATGATATGTAGATGAAATAGGAACATTTAAATGCCTAGGAGTAAACCCTAGACAAGTATAGATTGAAATCATGCTTAGCTCAAGTAAATTCAGATTTTGTTGATGCTAAATTGAGGTATAAGATGTTCTTAGGGTTTTGATCGCTAAAGAAATAGTGTTATGATGTCAAGAACATGCTTAATTTGAAAGCTGAATTCAAACGGTTCTTGATCAGAATTTACAGCCAACTTGTATTGGCTGTAACCTGGATAAAACTTGGTAAAAACATGTGTTTCTTGAGCCTAAAATGTAGTTCCAGGAAATATCTTTAAAACCCCACTGGAATCGCATTTTTTCGACAAAAATTGAGCGTTTTATGAATTTTTCCGTATCAAAGGTTCAAGCTGCGTTTTCTGGCAGAATCTGCAGCCCATTACGAATGTCATAACTCAATTTAGGAATTGAGTTATGATCTCAAATTCTTACTGTAGAAAGTATTAAGTGATTCCAAAAATCGCCAATTGGAATTTCGTCAATCGGATAAACGAGGAATTTTATATGAATTTTTCCGTAAGCTGCAGTCAGAAGTGACGAATCTGATTGCAGCTTAGTAAATGAATTTTTACGAGTTTTTGGTAAAGAGTTAGATCTTGAAATTTTAACACAAGGTCTAACCCTTCGAGTGGTACACCACATAAAAAAATCATAATTTTTGAAGACTTGTAAACAGGTTAAACAGGTCACCAAAAACAGCCTATTTTCAGTGGTACGAAACTTGATTGTTGATGTTATAAATTATGCCCACAAAGTTCATATGTTGAAACTATGAATGAAACACGTAATTTCCTAATTTATTTAGTTAGGGGTGATACGTGATAATATGGAATCTAATCATAATGTAGATTTTAGTTAATTTCACGTATCATATGATTAGAGGTAGTTAACTAGTAGAAAGTTAAAATTTACTAATGACAAAGTCGAATAATGATTTCGACATAGAAAATACGTAAGGTGGAATAGTCGTATTTGTTAATGACTAATCTAACCCCCTTGTGAATGATGATAGTTTGACGCCTAACAAGCTAGGTGGAAGCTTGTGGATGAAGCGGGTCAAACGGAGCGCGTACGGAAAGAAAGGCGTGGCATGGATGCAAGGTAAGTATAGCTTACACTAGTCTTATATGTTAGAATATTCTCTTATCGTATTAGTTATGAATGAGATAAATACATAATTGAGGTATGATGTTCCGGCGTGTAAACGTACGGAACAAAGTAGTCGAGCATGACAAGAAACCATGTGGATGGTTAAAAGGAGTTAAATCGGTAAATTGGTCATGCGTTGACCATAATTATTGGTTTTGAAAGACACAGTAAAACATAAACCATGATAGGCTAAAAAGTGTTAAGAAATGATTAATAAGTGAAATGACCGCACGATATAAACTGGAGCGAGTCATGTAGATGAGATGGTAATAAATATCATCTCGTCAACATAATCGGTCACTTAGACCAAATGGGCCAAAAGGTGAAGATATCACCCTTTGACAATAACGACTAATGATTTTTGTCGAGTTATATTATTTCAGGTGTAAATGTCAAATGGGTATTAGCAACGCTATGAATTAGTGGTTATAAAAGCAAGGTATTAAAAACGGGTCAATATATTGATCTGCGACAGGTATGTGAAAAAGGGTAACCCTCATTTAGAACATGTGGTTCAAAGAGTGTTAAAAGTAGTCAAAGTGAACATTTGGTTACCTGATAAGTAAACCAAATGTTTTAGGTAAGGAACATTGTATTTGGAAAGCTTAATGACTTTCCAAACAAAATCATAGGTTAAAAGAGGGATTACGGGTCAAAATAAGCATACGAGTGAAAACGGGTTTAAATTGTGTAATAAACCTGTGATTATAACCTAATATGGTAAATAACCTTAATTTGAAGTAGTGTACGTGATATAAAGGTCAAACAAGTATGTTTGTTTGATAAATGTGTAAACGGGTCAAAATTTTGGTAAAAGAGTAATAAGCCGAAGACTTAAAAGTCTTAAATTTTATTAATCCGGATGTTGGATTTTAACTCCATATGATGGAAGATTAAATTACAATCATGTAGGAAGAAACGGTAGGTCAAACGGATAAGCGGTTTGAAAGATACGAAAGTTTTCGTGTCGAATAACGGCAAAAATTGAAAGGCTGAAAGCAGGGGCCACCGTAACTTACGGTGCCACCGTAAGTTACGGTGGAGCTATTTTGGTTACGGTGATTGTCTACTGTTGTACGGTAGGAAATATCAATTCAAGGGCCACCGTAACTTACGGTGCCACCGTAAGTTACGGTGGAGGACATTTTCGAATTTTTGTTTATGGAATCAATTGTGTCCCGGTCACGTTTTAAACCCCGTAAGACTAAAGCATTCCATGTTTATGAAATGTAGGTACACTTTGGATGCCGGAAGACGATCAAGCTCAACGAAGAACCGAACACGATACAGTTACATGCTTCCGCACTTTGCCACATTGTAAATTTTAAACAAAGATTTTCGATCACGTTATGTGGAATAAATTATAATTTGTAAAAGTTTTAATAAACCCGTATTTTTATAATATGTGTAGTCTTAACTACACATCTAATTGTTGGTAATTACATACAAAAATCGTTAATTAGTAACTAGGGTGTTACACACCTCCTGTCGCAACCCCCGATCCCACTTTCCAGGGAACGGGCGGCCGCGAGCCAGTTTTGGTGGTATCTCGTATTGTCTAATTTGGCAGCGGAATTTTTCATCAGGACCGTAGTTAGGAAATATTTGATCAGAGTGAAATACCACATTTTCATAGTATTAAACAAATGGGTTAAAACCCACGTTCATAGTACACACGTTTTCATAGGAATAAATCCTATTTATTTAATAAAAACATCTATTTTATTTTTAGGTAACTTTATTGCCACTTTTCCAAGCCTTTAGTGCTCTCCAGCTGGCTTCTATTTGGCTTTCACATTTTGTTACCTGAAACGTGTTTTAAAAACATTTGTCAGTGGAAATACTGGTGATTGAATCCCAGTTTAATCAAGTTTAATAAAAACAAATCCCAGTGTACAGTATTGAGGGCGATCCCGCAATTATATTTGTTTCCAAGATATAACAATTAACATCCATGGTACTGTCGAACCCGACTTGTGGAAATGTTACTCCTTGACCAGGTGGTAACAAATTTTGTATACAAAACCCCAACATACTCATCATAATTGTATTCTTACAAATACTCAATAATTGTCATTCGCATGGAAAAGTATTTAAATACTTGATTTGTTTATTTTATTTTATATTAAGGGTATTATAGTCATTTCACACCAACTTAACTGAGAAAACTAACCCTCATCCACTCGAGGGACTATCCGCGTAACAAACTGTCAAACCACAGGGACTATGAGTGTAATTTCCAAAAGTTGGGGACTAAGGGTGAAACTTTGCAAAACCACAGGGACTATCCGTGCATTTTACTCAAAAACAATTAACAAAAGGTTTACAAAAAGTGGATCAACTCACATTGCTATCTTAGACTTTTCGTAAAGATTTCCTGGTGATAATCTAAAATTTACACAAATGCACACGTGTTAGTATAATAACCCATTTTAACATTAGCAATACCCTCCCCGAGACGGCATTCCAACGACTACATCGGGCAGAACCACGACAGCCGTTACGGAACCCTAGATCAATCGGGCATCGTATCTAATACGTATCCAGGGGTTATAATACTTACAATGGAGCAGAACTTCGCTAATTAGGGGGTATAATACTCGCGTATTATGCCTAATATCAGAATTTGAGATTGAGAAATGATTTTTGAACGATTTCTGGCTGAACCCGATGGCTCCTTTATATAGTTGCTGAACCTGGGTCTCTCGCGGCCCGCGTAAGAGTAGACAAAGGTCTACGCGGCCCGCGTCAAAGCTAGTCAACGGACTAGCTTGTCCGGCTCATCAGGTAGGTCCGCCACGACGTCGACATGTGTCGGCCAAGGGTGTTTCCACGTTCTTGATCTCTCGCGACCCGCGTGAGGGTTGTGGTGGGTCTTACGCGGCCCGCCTTAACTTAAAAATTTCAGTTTTTAATTATTTTTAATACTCTTAATTATATTTGAGGCCCGTTTTCGCGTATGGGGTGTATTTTGGGACATTTTGGGGATATTTTAAAATATACTAAGGTGTTGGAAAAATTATGAGGGTGTCGGTTTATTGACGATTGTTACAGCTGGTCCATCACAGTTTGCTGCTTCCCTATTTCCTTACCCGGATTTCGGTATTCGATTCCTTACGATGGAGCAGCAGATTAGCTGTTTGTTGCAGCTCGTTCATACTCTAGAGGAGGAGCTAGCGCGTATGCGCCGTTTTCTTTTCATTCATCCACCTCCTCCCCCTCCACCATCAGCTTAGAGGTTTTTGGTCTCCTGCAGATAGGCTACTTTTGGTGAGAATAAAACTATTGAGCCATGATTGTGAAGACTTTTGAAGACCACACTTTTGACTTTTGATTATTGTAGTTGGTAGAAATTTTGGACAGGGGAGATGTGACCCTATAGTCCCATTTTGATGTATGATACAATTGTAAAACTGTACTTGTGGTCTTGATATATGAAAAGCTCAATCGCAGCATTCTCATTACATGCATTGTTGAATTACTTGTTTGTGTTATAGCATGGGATGTTATGTGTGATTGATGAATGTTATTATATACGTGTACTACATACTTATATGCATATGACCTGACCTATATAATCTTCTTATAGAAGATGCCTCCACGAAGGGAAACCCGATTGCCCACTACTGAGGCCGAATTACAAGAAAGGATCTCCCGAGCAATAGCAGAGCATGAGGCCTCAAGCGCAGAAACTAGCGGGGGTACCTCGAAGAACAACCCACCACATGGTAATGTTTAAGTCGCTTAAGACACATTACGTTACAATTGGATATTCCATGTGCGGTTGCTAATGCTTTCTGTGAATGACATTACTTGTACATGCTGTACCTTTAAACAGTTTTTAGACTGTAAACCGCTGAATTTTGACGGCACCGGGGGTGCTGTGGCTTTTGTTCGATGGGCAGAGAAGACCGATTCGGTGTTACGGATGAGCAAATGTGCACCAGATCAGCAAGTTACCTACATATCCGGACTGTTCGTAGACGGAGGGCTTTCGTGGTGGAATCCCCAAGTCCAAACTCTAGGAGAGGCAGCAGCATACGCTTTGACTTGGAATGAGTTAAAGGAACTCATGCGTAAAAAGTATTGCTCTAGAGCCGAAATTCAGAAATTGGAAACAGAATTTT
>JARYGA010044264.1:0-46405 GCA_030545235.1 Helianthus tuberosus | reverse complement strand
TGAAAACACTAATGGGCAGCTTCTAACTCCAGAAATGCTCCAAGAATGATTTGGAAGTGAATTGAAAAGATGTGAGTGCAAAGAACACTATGATCACCTATTATACTAACCCAATATCTCCCAAATCATGCCAACTATGACTAGGGACCTTAGGAGAAGGATTAGTGTTATATGAGGTGTCATATAGAGAAGATGTGTGGAAAAAATTGCAGCTAGATCGCAACAGAATAGACCTACAGCTGTCAGCGAAGGATTTACGGACCGTAAGGTTTTTGCCATGCGGTCCGTAAGGACCTTGGGCACGTGAAAGTTTTGAATGCCCTTGCGGACTGTAAGGGCTAAGCCTTGCATTCCGTAAGGGATCGCAGTAGACTACGAAGTCATCGTTTCCGTCGGGTAAAGCGAGGATAGGAGCATTGCAGAGCATAGGCTTGAGAGTCTGAAAGGCAGTCTTTTGTTCAGTTCCCCAAACAAAAGGCTTGTCTTTATGTGTGAGAGAAGTAAGCGGCACGACGATTTTCGAGAAATTAGCGATGAATTGGCGTTAGTAACCCACCAATCCGAGGAACGAACGAACTTCGGATGGGGATTTTGGTGTAATCCAGCTCTTAACAGCTCAATCTTCGCGGGATCGACGTGTATACCTTGACTATTGACGATATGATCGAGGAATTGAACCGCCTCTAGCCAAAATTCACACTTGGAGAACTTGGCATAAAGTCGATTCCCTTGGAGTAATTCAAAAACCAAACATAGATGTTGCGCGTGTTCGGCTTTCGACTTCGAATAGATAAGGATATCATCGATAAACACGATGACGAAGTGGTCGAGAAAGGGTTTACACACGCGATTCATTAAATCCATGAAAACCGTGGGTGCGTTGGTTAAACCAAAGGGCATTACGACGAATTCATAATGGCCGTATCGGGTTCGGAAAGCGGTTTTGGGTATATCTTCCTCCTGGATTCGTAACTGATGGTAACCTGATCGTAAATCGATCTTCGAGAAACACGTTGCGCCTTGTAATTGGTCAAATAAGTCGTCGATTTTGGGCAGGGGATAGCGATTCTTGATAGTCAGCTTATTCAATTCCCTATAATTGATGCACATCCGGAACAATCCGTATTTCTTTTTTACGAAAAGGACAGGTGCGCCCCAAGGAGAGGTGCTAGTGCGAATGAAGCCTTTGTCAATCAACTCCTGGAGTTGACTCGAGAGTTCGCGCATTTCAGACGGAGCGAGGCGACATGGAGCTTTAGCAACAGGATTAGTTCCATGAATGAGGTCAATTCGGAAATCAATATCACGACTCGGGGTAAACCAGGTAAATCGTCAGGGAATACAGCAGGAAAATCACGAACCACAGGCACCTTACCCATTGCCTTCTTTTCCTTTTCCTCCGCTACTACGATGTGTGCCAAGAAAGCTTTGTATTCCTTTCGGAGATACTTGCTCGCTTGTATGCACGACATGAGTTTGAGATCCTTTGATGCGACTTTGCCATAGACACAGAGTTGATCACCATACACGAGTGAGAAACGAATCATTTTATCAAAGCAAATGACTTCAGCACGATTTTCACGAAGAAAATCCATTCCTACTATGATATCAAAACTACCTAGCCGCATCGGGATAAGATCGATAGGGAAGACGTGATTGTTGAGCTCAAGAGTACAATCACGTAGAACTGAACTAATAGTGACGGTTCTTCCAGTGGCAACTTCTACGTCGAACGTAGAAGGGAGGTTAGCGCGCTTACGCTTTAGGAGCTTTTCGAATTCTAATGATATTAAACAGTTATCGGCTACAGTATCAAATAAACACGAAGCATATATACCGTTGACAAGAAACGTACCATTAACCACATTGTTGTCAGCTTGGGCCTGGCAGACATTGATGTTGAATGTTCGTCCGTGGGCTGCTGGCTGCTGCTGCTGAGGCTGCTGCTGTTGGTGTTGTTGCTGCGCTGGTTGCTGCTGTGGCTCTTGCTTCACCACTCTATTCGGGCAGACATTTGCGAAGTGGTTAGGATCACCACATGCAAAGCAGGCTCTTGTGTGAGCAGCGGTAGCAGGAGCTGCTTGTTGACCCTGAGGAGCAGGAAGAGGAGCTGGCAGTGCAGGGGCTTGAACTTGAGCTTGAGCTTGACGGGGACCAGTACGGAAGTTGGCAATAAAGTGGCCGTATAGGTTGTAGTGAACACAAAATCGACATGCGATCCCAACAGGATGATGATAAGTACAAGTAGGGCATAGCGGGTGTGGACCCGTATATGCACGTTTCGCAGGAGGTGCATTGGCCACGGGTGCATTGACTTGGCGGTTCTTGTTTTGCTGTTGGACAGGAACAACATTGAGAGGAGCGGTAGTAGCTGCACAGTTGTTGTTGTTGTTGTTGTTCTTACACTTGCGACGTGAAGATTTGGTGGCTTGCGGTGCGGTGGGTTCAAAAGCGGTAGAAGCGGTGACTTGATGGAGACTCTTGGTGGTATTCTTGAAGTAACCAGCCCTAACTCGCTTGTCATTGATTTCTGTAGCGAGTAGATAAGTCTCTTTGATGGTTGTCGTCTTGGCGGCTTGCACGAAATCAACAACACAATCCAGTAAAGCACAGATGTATTTCTTGATGGTGATGTCGGGAGTTGAGACTTGGCCGGGACAAATGATGCTAAGCTGCTTAAAGCGCGCAGTAAGACCAGCATTTTTGCCACCCTCTTGCTTGATGTTCCAAAACTCGTCCTCCAGCTTCTGAAGCTCATGGGGAAAGCATAATTCCTTCATCATGATTTCCTTCAATTCCTCCCAAGTAAGCCCATAGGCTGCGTCGTTCCCTAGCCTGTTCCTTTCGGCAGTCCACGAATCCAGAGCCCTGGACTGGAAAACGCCAGTTGCGTTGACAGTGCGGAGGTAATCGGGATAACCGCTTTGGCGCAGAGTGACTTCAATTGAATCGAACCATTGAAACATGACAGTAGGCCCGTCTTCGCCATTGAAGTCTTTGGGGCCGCAGGCCTTAAACTGCTTGAAGCTAAAAGTAGCGTGGGGAGAGTCGGTCCCAGATTACTCAGAGGACTTGCTACCGTTTTCATTGAGTTCGCTGACGATTTGTGGAATGACCTTGGCCATTTCCTTGGCGACTAGCGAGGTGATGCGTTTGTCTGCGTGGTTGCGGCGTGTAGCGCGAGAAGTATGCGAACCGAATGACGACATTGTCTGCAACTGACATCGTCATAGGATTCAGAGGCGGTATAATCGAATCTCACCTCACAAACATTCTTATTACCACTAGATAAAACATCAGGAACACGTCTAACACATAGGCACATAATCAAATAAGCACATAATCCACGTAAGCATATAAGCACGTAAGAGCACAAAAGCACATATTCAACTATATTTTGCACGTATTCACCTACCATTCAAGTTTTGCGAGCGTATTCGAGAGTAGCGAGTGCGAGTAGCGAGTATCACAGCGTATGGATCCCATACTTCCCAGTAATGTGATGAGAGAGTTGCGATTTGTTAGTGTGTTGAGATAGATGTGCAGTGCGAGTTGTGCGTGTTTATCAAAGCGAGGAGCGAAAAGCATATAGTCTCTAAAATTTAAACACATAAACATGTAAAATCACATAAAACACGTAAACTTTCACATAAAATAGAAGAATCAGCGGCTTGCGAGCTCAGGATCGAAACACATAAAAACATAAAATCAGCGATTGGGGCTTAAAATTTGAAAATGGATTGTCCTGGGTGATAGACGTCGACTTCCCAATGTGATTCGACTATTCTCAAGGACTTCAAGCACACGTCTTGACCTAGTAGACTGTGCTCTCTCACCGACATTCGGTGAATGGAACGCATCCTTTTGGTTATTCACGTAACTCGAGTTATTGGAATCCATCGAGACTTTGGTGAGAGTTTTGTAAAACCGAATAGGGAGCAGAATAAGTCATCGAGGTTCGGGTTTCACCCCTAGCCCAACGACTGCATTCCTGTTTGTGTGATAGAATCACGAGGTAGAGAGGAAAATCCGCGTCGAAGTATGGATTTAACTCCTGATTCAATGCAAATTCTCATGTTTATAGGAAAAATGTCGTCGAACGAGCGATCTAGTCGAGAGTTTGCGGTTTTAACACCTAATCTCGATCCAATCACTCGTTTGTTTTCGAAAACTGTGCGTATCTTGCTTACCTTAGGAAAGGCAATGTGATAGTGTTCCAGCCTTAGGAAAAGCTGGCGTCGTGCGAAGCTGTAGTATACGGCTTTCACACAAGAATGAGTTCGAGGGAGAGCGAAATAGAAATAGGCTCGCGCGGAACCCCTACCGGGTTCGCACAAGGCGGTCTGTTGGTACTTAGACTATAGACTAGGTCGTTTCTAAGACATCGACCTGGACTAGGTCGAGTCTTGCCTAATTCCCTATTGTTATGGCTATGATACCAATCTGTCACACCCCAACCGATGGCGGAAACATCAGGGTGAGGCACTGAGCGAAACAGATTGTCCAGGAGAATCCGTAACAACTAAAATTACCAATTATTTAACGTTACGTCCCATACCATCACATAATAAGCAAAATAGTTATTACAGACATAGAGTTCTCAAAGACAAAAATTGTTCCGACAACTCATAAATTATTTAGTTTGTTTCTAGACTCTCCTAGCTCGATTCCACAGAAATTCAGCAACATAGCAAGCATCTTAAACACTTGTCACATACGTCAAAATAGGTCAATATACATAGTGTAAAGGTGAGCATACAAGTTTAATAGTATATTAGTAGCGAAAGAGATTTACGCATAACCAGCATGTAACACGTTGAAATGTGAAGCATGTAAGCTATCGACAATGAAATATGCACAGACATGACTGCGAGTTGTAGAATGCGTAACACATATCACCACCATAACACGTGAAGAAATACCCTTAACAACCCCTGTCCATGACAGGTGCTGAGTCCAAACTATAGTACTATCGTTGCTAAGGTGTCAGGAAACAATCACTGTGTAAACATAACATACAAGCATTCATCGAATATAACATGCAGAGCGGTTAGCGTATAAAAGTAGTTGCATTGTGTGTCGAAGTGATTTGATATAAGTAACGTATGTAACACCCAAAAGTGCGTTAAGCAAAAAGGGATCATGTCGCAACCCCCGATCCCTATTTCCTCGGAAACGGGCGGTCGCGAGCCAGTTTCGGTGGTATCGTTTAATTAGTCAACTTTGGCAGCGGAATTTACATCAGGACCGTAGTTAGGAAATAGTTTATCAGAGTAAAATACCACATTTTCATATCATTAAACAAATGGGATAAAACCCAAGTTTTTTATATACATAATCTCATAGGGATAAATCCTATTTTTATTCAATAAAAACATCTATTTTATTTCAGGTAATTTTATTGCCACTTTTTCAAGCCTTCAGTGCTGTCCAGCTGGCTTCTATTTGGCTTTCACAGTTTGTTACCTGAAACGCGTTTTAAAAACATTTATCAGTGGGAAATACTGGTGAGTGAATCCCAGTTTAATCAAATTTAACTAAAAATCATTTCACAGTGACAGTATTGAGGGCGCATCCGCAATTACATTTGTTTCCAAGTCATATCAATTACCACCACACGGTACTGTCGTTCCGACTTATGGTCATGTTACTCCTTTACCAGGTAGTAACAAATTTTGTATACAAAACCCCAAATTTACCGACTGTAATTGTATCCTTACAAATACTCAATAACTGCTATTCGCATGGAAAAACATTTAAGGTTTTGTAAACATATTTAACAAAAAGAGGATTACTCACATTGCTGTCTTAGATTATCCGTTATGGTTTCCTGGTGACAATCTATAATTAAACAAATGCACATGTGTTAGTATAATAACCCATTTTAACATTAGTAATACCCTCCCCGAGACGGTATTCCAACGACTACGTCGAGCAGAACCACGACAGCCGTTACGGAACCCTAGATCAATCGGGCAGCGTATCTAATACGTATCCAGGGGTTATAATACTCACAACGGAGCAGAACCTCGCTAATTAGGGGGTATAATACCCGCTTATTATAACTTTTCTACAGAATTTGAGATTTGAGAATGAAATTGTGAGCGAGTTCTACTGAGATCCGATGCCATCTATTTATAGTTGCTGAACTTAGTCCTCACGCGGCCCGCGTAAGGAATAGACAAGGGTTACGCGGCCCGCGTCAACCCTGGTCAACTCTATAGCTTATCCGGCTCATCCTATAGACCCGCCACGATGTCGACACGTGTCAACTCAGGGCTGCGCCACCATTCAGGACTCTCGCGGCCCGCGTCAACTTAATGTATGGTTTACGTGGCCCGTATGAACTTAATGAAATCAATGAGATCAGTTCTGAACCTTGATACCGCCCGCGTAAGCTTGAGGTGAGGTCCTACGCGGCCCGCCTCAGCTTAATATTTATTGTTTTTAATCTATTTTAAATACTATAACATATTTCGGACTCGGTTTTCACATACGGGATATAATTAAAGACATATAAGGATATTTTAAAATATATTAAGGTATCGGAAATAATTCGAGGGTGTCGGTTATGTGAGGATTGTTACATTCTCCCCACCTTATTTTAGAGCTCGTCCTCGAGATCTACTGGAACAAGTGTGGATATTTCCTTTGCATTTCAGATTCAAGTTCCCATGTATACTCAGCTCCTCTTTTGGAGTCCCACTTCACTTTGACCAGAACTAGTCTCTTATGTTTGAGATTCTTGACTTTCCTATCTTCAATCTGTAGAGGCTTTTCTACAAATTTGAGTTGTTCATTTACCTCTATATCCTTAAGAGATACCATTAATGATTCATCGGCTAAGCATTTCTTGAGATTAGATACATGAAATACATCATGTATTCCTGCCATTTCCTCTGGCAGTTGTAGCTGATAGGCTACAGGTCCTATTCTTCTAAGAATCTTAAAAGGTCCAACATACCTGGGACTTAGCTTCCCTCTTTTGATGAATCTTACCACTCCTTTGCAAGGAGAAACTTTCAACAATACTTTATATCCTACTTGAAATTTCAATGGCTTGCGTCGGTTATCGGCATAGCTCTTCTGTCGATCTCGTGCTGCTTTCAGTCTTTCCTTGACTTGAATGATCTTGTCAGTTGTTTCCTGCACTATCTCAGGTCCAGATAGTTGTTTTTCCCCAATTTCTGCCCAACAGACTGGGGTTCTGCACTTTCGTCCATAAAGTGCTTCGAATGGTGCAGCATGGATACTTGTGTGATAACTATTATTATAAGAAAATTCTATTAAAGGTAAGTGATCGTCCCAATTACCTCCGAAATCAATTACGCAAGCTCTAAGCATGTCTTCCATTGTCTGTATTGTCCTTTCACTTTGTCCGTCTGTTTGAGGATGATAAGCTGTGCTTAGATTTAACTTGGTTCCCATTACCTTTTGGAAACTTGACCAAAAATGAGAAGTAAAACGACTATCTCTATCAGAAACAATAGATAAAGGTATTCCATGTAAAGAAACAATTTCATTTACATATAATTTAGCTAACTGTTCCATACTGAAAGTTTCTTTCATTGGTAGGAAATGAGCTGACTTGGTTAGCCTATCTACAATCACCCAGATTGTATCATTACCTTTCTTTGTTTTGGGTAATTTAGTAACAAAATCCATTGTTATCAATTCTCATTTCCACACTGGCATTTCTAGTTGTTGTAACAAACCTGAGGGTTTCTGATGTTCAGCTTTAACTTGTGAACAAGTTAAACATTTAGAAACATAGGCTGCTATGTCCTTTTTCATTCCTATCCACCAGAAATTTTTCCTTAAATCCTGGTACATCTTATAACTTCCTGGATGCATTGTATACTTAGATTTATGGGCTTCTTCTAATATACAATGACGTAGGTTTCCTAATTTAGGTATCCACATTCTCTTTTCATGGAATCTCCAAATTCCATCTGTTCCTTGTTTTAATTCCTTAATCATTCCTTTCAATTTTTCAGTATCTTCCTTGATTACTGATTCTTGTGCCTTTTTAATCTGCTCATTTAAATCTATCTGGAGATTTAATTTAAGAGAACGTACCATTTTTGGCTTTTCATGATGCTTACGGCTTAAAGCATCAGCCACAACATTTGTTTTTCCTGCGTGGTACTGGATATCACAATCATAATCACTAAGTAATTCTATCCAGCGTCTTTGTCTCATATTCAACTCTTTTTGTCCAAAAACATATCTTAAACTTTTATTATCAGTGAATATGGTAAACTTACTACCATAAAGGTAATGTCTCCAAATTTTCAAAGCAAAAATTATTGCTCCTAATTCTAGATCATGGGTTGAATAATTTTCTTCATGATTCTTAAGTTGTCTAGATGCGTAAGCTATAACCTTTTGACGTTGCATTAATACGCATCCATAACCTAATTTAGAAGCGTCACAATAGATTATTAAATCTTCAGTTCCTTCTGGTAACGCTAATATGGGTGCATGGGTTAATCTTTGCTTAAGAATTCTAAATGCTTCTTCTTGTTTTGGTCCCCATTCAAACTTAATGGATTTACAGGTTAACTTAGTTAAAGGAATGGCTATTCTAAAGAAATCTTGAATAAATCTTCTGTAATAATCGGCCAATCCTAAGAAACTTCTAACTTCGGTTGGTGATTCAGGGGTTTTCCATTTAGTTATCGCCTCGATCTTTGTTGGATCCACATGAATTCCTTCATGATTCAATAAGTTTCCGAGAAATTGTACCTGTTCTAACCAAAACTCGCACTTGGAAAATTTTGCATAAAGCTTTTCCTTTCTTAATAGACTTAAAAGTGCGTGCAAATGTTTTGCATGATCCTCTTTATTCTTAGAATAAATTAGAATATCATCTATAAAAACAATTATGAATTTATCCAAATATGGCTTACATATTCGGTTCATCATGTCCATAAATGCAGCTGGGGCATTGGTTAAACCAAATGGCATGACAGTAAATTCATAATGACCATACCTCGTTCTAAATGCGGTCTTAGGAATGTCCTCTTCCTGTACCTTTAATTGATGATATCCTGACCTTAAATCAATTTTAGAGAAAAATCGAGCTCCTTGCAGTTGATCTAACAGGTCATCGATTCTTGGTAATGGATACCAGTTCTTAATCATGACCTTGTTCTGTAGGTCCCGTTTTTCCGGTGGATCGATAACGTAAACCTATCCTTGTTTATCACAAACACGGTAACGGGTGCGGAATCCCCGTGACGGTGCAAACCAAACACAGTTAATAAAGAACACAGATTAACCAATGAAACACAATCTATTGATTAAACGGGATGAGAACCAATTACAAACTGATACAAACACAGTTTTGACAGAGTTTCTTTAAGGGTATTCTCTCATCTGATTTCAAAGTGAAACTAGAAAGCTGTTTATATAGTACCTGGGCCTTTACTACGACAAAACACAAAAGATTACGGCGAAACAACATTTGGGCCAGACACTGGGCCTGAAGCAGCCCAACACACGACGAAACAGGGGTGTTTCGTCGCGTTTCGTCATGTAATGTGATGAAACGTGTTTCATCGTGTGTTTGTCCTGTATTGGGTGAAACACTTGTGTTTCACCATGCTTTTGTCCTTTATGGATGAAACACAAAGTGTTTCGTCATAATTCGTCATGATCAGGAGACTTTTCCCATGTTTGGGCCTAAGTGAAGGTTAAGCCCAGTGAAGGTTTTGGCCCACATACTAAATAAACACACAAATAAATACAACCCTAAATGCAACATGCATTGTTTGATTATACATTACAAATTAAACGGAACAAACTTGTCGGACCCAAGTGGGATAGGAGGATATCCGACTTGGTCTTCATTCCGTTAAAGGCTCGAACCGAACGTGCCGCGTCCACACAAAAGTGTATCAACATGTTCAATTCACGGTAAACAATGCACATACGCATTGAACCGTCCTTCTTTTTAACGAACAGTATCGGTGCTCCCCATGGCGACGAACTTGGCTGTATAAATCCTTTTTATAACAATTCGTCTAACTGTTTCTTCAGTTCCTGTATTTCGGCGGGTGCCAAACGGTAAGGTGTTTTGGCAATTGGTGCCGTTCCTGGTAATAGGTGAATTCTGAATTCAACTTCTCTGTCTGGCGGTAGTCCTGGTAATTCTTCCGGAAATACATATGAAAACTGAGATACTACGGGAATGTCCTTTAGTTCTTTCCCTTTTGTGTTAGTGATTATGGAAATCAAATACACTATAGAACCTTTTCTTATGTAACTTGCAGCTTTCATCATAGAGATAAATTTCGTGGATCTAAACGGCTTATCACCTTTAATTGTGATCATTTTACCTTTTGGTGAATTTACTTGGATTGTCTTTTGATTACATAAAATACTGGCTTTATTGGCTATTAACCAATCCATTCCTAAAACGACATCAAATCCTACCAGATTCTTTGGGTAAAGATTTGCACTAAACTTTTGATTTAAAATTTCTATTCTTGCTCCCTGCAAGATCTCAGAAATTCTAACAATTCCTCCATTAGTTGTCTCTACTAGACATTCTTGTGGTAGTTTAGTTAATGATTGATTAAGAAGTTTGCAAAACGAAGTATTAATAAAACTTTGGTTTGCACCAGAGTCAAATAATACTTTAGCAAGAATATCATTAACTAAAAACATACCAGCTATCACGTCTGGAATCATCTTGGCTTCATCTGCAGTTAGAACAAATGCTCTAGCATTTTTAGTGTTCATATTGTTCACAGCTACAGCCAATTTTGGACAATTTGGCTTGATATGGCCTCTTTCTCCACAGTTGAAGCATAGTCCATTAGTAGGCTTCCTTCTGCAAGTTTCTTCCTTGTGCCCTGGTAACTTACAGAAATTGCAGTAAGTGGAGCATTTTCCTGAATGCTTTTTCTTACAAGCCCTACAGTAAGGTGCAGAGGTAGAACCTATATTCCTACGGTTATAATTTCCAGCACGGAATTCTTGGGTAAGCTTTTGTGATAGGTTTTTCCTCTGGTCTTCTTCTCTAGTATGGATTAATTCATCTGTCAAGGTATTTGCTAGTTCTACAGCTTCTTCTATAGTTTGAGGTCTAGCTGTCTTGACTATATGCCTAATCTCTCCAATCAATCCCCAAATGTAACGGGAGATTAATACCGGTTCTGGTGATGCAAGGGTAGGTACTATTCTAGCATATTCAAAGAATAACTTAGTATACTCCTTACTATCCACTCCATTCATCCTAAAGTTTAGGAATTTGTTTGCTATTTGTTCCTTTTCATTGGGAGGGCAGAATTTCCTTTCTACCATATTTTTAAATTCTTCCCACTCCATATTATAAACCTTATCACTTCCTCTAGATTGGAGGATAGTGTTCCACCACTCTAAGGCTGAATTCTTAAACAGATTAGAAGCAAACATTATCTTATCTTCTTCCGCACATTTACTTATCTTCAGAACAGCCTCAGTCTTCTCTATCCAGCGTAGAGCTGCAATGGGTTCTTCATTGCCCGAGAATTCTATTGGTTTACAGGACCAGAATTCTTTGTAAGAACAACCATAATGCATGGTTCTTCTTCTTTTGGGAATGGGCATTTGAAGTACAGGTCCATTGTTCACACTGTTTTCTGGTTCAGTTGGTCGCTTACTGCTATGTTTACTTTTATTATCAGCGTCCTTAACAGTTTGAAGTATAAATGGCATTGCGTGTATAATTCCCTGTGCCACTATGTGTTGGATAGCACTATTATCCACTTGGTTTCCATTGTTATTGTTGTTCGGATTCTCATTATTCAGATTATCGTCATTCTGAATATTATCATTCTGGTTTTCCGGGTTATTATCCAGATTTACTTGATTTCCTTGGTCGGCCATCTGAATTTTAAACATGTACCATGTATTAATATCAAAATATAATATTTATATAGCCAATCACATGATACGCATTTTGGGCAAAAGCGTCGATCATTGCGACTTTACTCTATTCATATATTATGCATCAATTACAAACCAGTACTGAAATTAAAAATTACAATACCAACTGAAATAAAAATTACACTAATAGTAGTAGGCATCCATACACACATATTTTATTTTATTATATTATTATTACTATTACCGTTTCCACTAACACATTCACGGATATGGATTCATCCAGAAATCCATATTGCGCTCATCGTATTTCCATACGAGACGCTCTCCCACCTGTCTCATTCTCTCACTGCTTTCTAAAATTTCCTCACAAAATGTCCTAAGTTCTTGGACGTTTTCTGCACTCATTGGGGGTGCAGGTTCTAGGACTGGGTTCGGAATCTGGGGTGCGGGTTCCTGATATGGAGGTGTAGGTGCCTGATATTGGTAAGGATTTTCTAAAATCTCCCTAATGTATGCATCATTATCGTAATAGGGATCTAGAGGATCCAAACCTGGGTAGGCTCCTAAGTTTGACATATGCATGTCTTCTTGTATCGGGTAGCGCTGCACATAATCCCTAGCATCATCCCACCAAGGGTCATAATTTGGGTCTAGGGGGTTTGGCGCTGGTATCCTAGGTATTTCCTCCGGATTGAAATCATGCATTTCCACTTGATTTTCAGGATTTTCTATTTCCATGGGTTGATCAGGAATTGATAGTTGTGGTTGGGTGCTATTATCTGCTCCAGATTAGGGTCAGCTGCAGTGGTTGCTAGGATATGGATGTTGGCTATTCCCCTATTTATCATATCCTGGGCATAGGCATCTGTCTCTCTCTTGGCTGCTGCTAGTGCTCTCTGGTCTTGTAACCTTTTCATACGTTTTCTACGCTCGTGTGCCCCTCGACTGAACCATCCCCTCTTTTTCTGAGGAAATGGTTCTTCTGACTGAGCCTTAAATACAAAGATTCCATCTTCCGTATCAGCAGAGTACCCTGAGAGGGCAGGCTGAGAAGAGGAGGTGCCTTTGCTTCTAGGCGAACCAGACAATTGACGATACGCGTCAGATGGTCCTTGGTCACTCATACTGTAAACTAACAGATAGTCAAATAACACATAACAATAAATACAGTTATGCACGTATTTCTGTAATTTATTTCCTAACAAATTAAGTTTTGATGTCAGCAGAACACTTCTGTGGCTGAATCAGTGGCATAGCTCTGATACCACTTTCTGTCGCAACCCCCGATCCCTATTTCCTCGGGAACGGGCGGTCGCGAGCCAGTTTCGGTGGTATCGTTTAATTAGTCAACTTTGGCAACGGAATTTACATCAGGACCGTAGTTAGGAAATAGTTTATCAGAGTAAAATACCACATTTTCATATCATTAAACAAATGGGATAAAACCCAAGTTTTTGATATACATAATCTCATAGGGATAAATCCTATTTTTATTCTAATAAAAACATCTATTTTATTTTAGGTAACTTTATTGCCACTTTTTCAAGCCTTCAGTGCTGTCCAGCTGGCTTCTATTTGGCTTTCACAGTTTGTTACCTGAAACGCGTTTTAAAAACATTTATCAGTGGGAAATACTGGTGAGTGAATCCCAGTTTAATCAAATTTAACTAAAAATCATTTCACAATGACAGTATTGAGGGCGCATCCGCAATTACATTTGTTTCCAAGTCATATCAATTACCACCACACGGTACTGTCGTTCCGACTTATGGTCATGTTACTCCTTTACCAGGTGGTAACAAATTTTGTATACAAAACCCCAAATTTACCGACTGTAATTGTATCCTTACAAATACTCAATAACTGCTATTCGCATGGAAAAACATTTAAGGTTTTGTAAACATATTTAACAAAAAGAGGATTACTCACATTGCTGTCTTAGATTATCCGTTAGGGTTTCCTGGTGACAATCTATAATTAAACAAATGCACACGTGTTAGTATAATAACCCATTTTAACATTAGTAATACCCTCCCCGAGACGGTATTCCAACGACTACGTCGAGCAGAACCACGACAGCCGTTACGGAACCCTAGATCAATCGGGCAGCATATCTAATACGTATCCAGGGGTTATAATACTTACAACGGAGCAGAACCTCGCTAATTAGGGGCTATAATACCCGCGTATTATAACTTTTCTACAGAATTTGAGATTTGAGAATGAAATTGTGAGCGAGTTCGACTGAGATCCGATGCCATCTATTTATAGTTGCTGAACTTAGTCCTCACGCGGCCCACGTAAGGAATAGACAAGGGTTACGCGGCCCGCGTCAACCCTGGTCAACTCTATAGCTTATCCGGCTCATCCTATAGACCCGCCACGATGTCGACACGTGTCAACTCAGGGCTGCGCCACCATTCAAGACTCTCGCGGCCCGCGTCAACTTAATGTATGGTTTACGCGGCCCGTATGAACTTAATGAAATCAATGAGATCAGTTCTGAACCTTGATACCGCCCGCGTAAGCTTGAGGTGAGGTCCTACGCGGCCCGCCTCAGCTTAATATTTATTGTTTTTAATTTATTTTAAATACTATAACATATTTCGGACTCGGTTTTCACATACGGGATATAATTAAAGACATATAAGGATATTTTAAAATATATTAAGGTATCGGAAATAATTCGAGGGTGTCGGGTTATGTGAGGATTGTTACAGATCAAGTATGCTCACAGTTCGTGTTTACTAAATAAACACGAGCTTGGATTGAAGGGAGCGCTGGAGAGTTAGCCTGACAGATAACAACAGTATAAGCATTGAACGGTGCGTTAAACAGTGTCGAGTGAGATGAGGGATGGATAGTGATCCGATCGGATGACCATCCGGACGGATGACCATTCAGTCGGAGGGTTCTCCGTTTGGGAGGGACGTGTTTGTGTATTGTTTGGACTTTGAAGTTTTCGTTGTAGCATTTTAAAATTTTAGAAGTATCCCTATTTGTCCAGCCATCCGATCGGGTGGTCATCCGGATGGATGACCGTTCGATCAGATGGTGATTCGTTTGAATGGAACTTACAAAGATTCAAGTCTCCTGGTAGGATAGTCATTCGATCAGATGGTCGTCCGATCGGATGACTATTCGTTTGGAACTGATATTCTTCGAAGTTATGTAAAATGTTTGTTTGATAACTTGTAAAATCAACTAGATTTTAGAAAGTTGTGCGGTTGAACCGAGACGACATGACAACGTGTCAAACAACGAAAACCCCATCAGGTCCAACTCATCCGGTCGGACGGGAATCACCCCGTTCGATCCGAAACAGTTGTTCATGACGGTGTCTCATGTTCAACCCGTGAATCGGTTGTCTCTCCGATGGTAAACCGTTCTCGAACCGACACTTCACTAGAGAATGAGTAGAAGGCCTGAACAAGCTCCGATTCTATCGATTTTGAGCAAAAGTGAAGAATGTTTGAAGAAAAGTTTAAAACACTTGAAAAAGGTTTAGATTTAGGTGAAATCAGTGTTTAAACATTGTAGAAATCTATTACATTCGGACCGTTCTTGTTGGAATGAAGTCATTCTCCGAAGTTCATACAAACCCGGGATTTACGTCATCATCGAACAGCGCGAAATCAGGTGATTTCATGGTTAAAAGTTGTGATTTGATGGTGAAGATCATGAGAAAGTGTGTGTAGATGATAGAAGTACAAGATTTGTAGTGAAAACTTACAAGAATCGCGAGAAATCGTGAGAAAAGTGGCATGAGAGTGCGTGGGTCGGAGGAGAGCTGTCACATCATGAACAGTGATGTAACAGGTGAGGTATTTATAGGTGAAGAAGAGAAGAGGCAGTGTGGAGTGATTCGGTCGAAGGGCCTTTCGATCAGATGGCCATCCGGTCGGATGACCGTTCGATCAAAGGGTCATTCGATCGGATGGCTCGAGTGAGTTGGTTTTCCGACTTTCGTTTCGTGTGTTGAGCGTTGCGTTGCGTTTTATCAAGTTACGAATAAGCGATGCGATAGTTTTAAATAATAGTTACACAAATAACATAACTAACATACAACAACATAAGTAATCTTGTGTTTCCAGTTCGCGATGAGGTTGTGTTGTGATAGAGTTGCGATTGCGTTTGCGAATAACACCTTTAAACGTAACATCAACACACACAAGTAAAGCATATAATTACACACACACGTAAAACAATATCCATAACTGCGATTCAAGTTGAGATGCGATAACGATGAGATAGTGTTAAGTAGATTAGCGTTTAAATGCGTTTATCACATTGTTATTTCACTCATTACAAATCGTAAGCAAATATAGCGGTAACTAACATACATCAATTATCGAGGTTCGAGAGTACAAGCAATAGTTAAGTCAGAAATGACAGATCTGATTAGCAATCTTTTCTTCCTTTGACTTTGACTTTGACTTGTACTTTGACTTCAAAAAGTCGGGTTGTTACACTACTTGGTCGACGTTTATGAAAGCGTTTCAAGATCGCACTAATCCAAAGGAAAAGAAATTCAAGAGGGTGTAAGAGGCGGCGAGAAAGGATGAAGAGCGCTCGTTTGGAGTGTTAAGGGAAATAGGGTATACTTAATCGACCATTGCGGACAATGAGTGTGACATACCGTATAATTTTATCAAATTATAACGCGACACGTCTCCAAACTCCCTGTTTAGTTCCGATTTGTGGAAGGAGTGGTGATGTCTGTCGTGAAGAACATGCAAAAACCAACTAAACTATGTAGATAGAATTAGTCGGATATCGAACCAGAGGAGTATTGTGGAAAGTGTCGAAATGTCAAGCATTGATTATCTATTGCATAAAAGTAAATCTTGATTGTGGATTTGTGAATTTGCTAAAATGAACAAGTTAAATTGAGATATTAATCAATAGGAGAAACAATGGTTCCTCCGGAATTCAGATTTTCAGTTAGATTCAATTATGTGTTTTATCATAACACTCACATAAACTTAAGTGTTTAACCTAATCAATTGATTGTGACATCCAACGACTAAGTACTCCGATCAATACGTGATGGGAGGTTATCAAGTGAATATCAATTACAATTACCAACCCTAATCCCGCCTCAAATATATCCCGATTACTAGAACTCTCGGGAATTGAATGATTAAAGATTAACCATTAAATAAAATGTAACTGTTTACAATCAACTAATCAAATCATAGGTGAAAAGCATCGAATGCTTAGATCACGGAAGTAATAAATGTCAAAAACACATAATGTTACCTAGCATACGAAAATCCTCAATCCGGAGGAAACCATGAAGGAATTAGCCACTCATCTTGCAAAATTGATCTTCAAAGGCTTGGAAAGACGATTGTTGCATGATCGATCCGGCAATAGATGGGAGAATTATGATGATATAGATGATTCGGGAGCCAAAATTATGATTATGCTGCTTCAAAAATCGTCTAGGATGAAGTGTGTTTTTCAAGAACTAGGGTTAACCTCTTAAAACCATCAAAAAATGCACGCCCCTAATGTATGGCCGTCACCTACGGTTTGTGAACCATAGGTTACTGTTCATATAATCCCAAAATCAGTGTGTCCACCATAGGTGGAGGTATACTTTGTAAGTGGAGGTTCAAACCTCCTGTAAGTTTTCACACACTCCACATGTCAACCATAACCTACGGTTCTTGTACGGTAGGTGGCGGCGTAATTTCTCCCAGCTCTTTAGGCCAAACATAAACTTTCATCTACTGTCACACTTGGCCCCTTGACTTCATTTTTCTCACTTATCTCACAAATAAAGCACCTTCATCTTCCATTTAAGTACCAATTGGCCCTCGAACTTTGTTTCATCCTCTTACTTGTATCTCTGAACTCTATCTCGACCAGAATCAATGTCCGGTCAATATGAAATACCTTGTTCAACATCTTCGAACACTCCGCATCATCTTTAATCACCTTAACTTCACCGAATTACGCGTTTTACCTGAAATAGCACACACACTCGCAATAAACATATCCCAAGCACATAATTATGTAAAACGCACTAAATCACATAAAATAATCACTTTGGCACTCGTGTTTCACACTCTCCATCATATTCCCACACTTGCCTTTGATGGTCCTCAAGCAAACCAATCTGGAACTACTCACCACAGTAACAACACCTCTAAATCCCTCAACCAGTTCAACAATTTAAGTTCCAAGTCATACCCGTCCCATAGACTGACACAATCTTGGTTGACAATCTGACAAGTAGATAATATATATCTTTGAAACAACTTTAAGACTTGCCAAACCAAAACTAACATGCTTATGATACTACACACATGCCACACGCCCCTCACAATAATCACTCCTTTCGGCTTCAAGATTAGCGTGTAATGTGCTAGTATATATTTCACTCAAAACCAAATATGCTACTTTGCAATCATAATCTTGTATAGCAATCACACCTCCACTGTATCAAATAATGTAACATATATCAAAAAGACTTTTGGGTTTTGAGTTAAGGGTAAAGGTAGGGAAATATTTTTGGATTTTTGTATTTTTATATGGCTAACACAAACGAATACCAACCATGATAACTTTATTCACAATAACTACCAACTCTTTGGGATATTTTTGACCCATATGTATAACACGAACATAGTACTAATTTATGTTTTTCTTTTTATTTCTTTTCTCTTTTTTTCTTTTTTTTTTCAACAAATATCTAACACACAATTGTCATTCATGGTTGGTAATCAAACGGGTCAAACGAGGTGTAACAAACGAGAGGTGAAAGGCTCAACATGTTTTACTAAGGTAAGATGGATAAACAATCAACATATGAAACAATGAAGGGATCCTAATGCCTTTATCATTTATGTACATACGCTAAACCACAGTCTCGGCACATATCATACCACACAAGTTCTAACACAAAGCAACATATGGCCTACTCTCAACAAATGAACATTTATTGCAATTTAACTAACAACTAAGTAGGCTCAAATATATCACCGAACAAAAGGAATATGGGTTACCGACATATAGCATGTGTAATTCCTAAAGCATGTTACCCCTAGTTAGGCATCTCTTCTCAACTATTCTCTAAAACTTGTCAGAAATACTCTCATGAAACTTAAAGGGACAACCATGACTCGGGACTACGTTAGTTTACTACCGACAAGGAACCCATTAGTGATTGAAACTTAAGGTTTTCGAATCCATTTTGGTTTACTTAAGGCGATGAAATTTTTTCAAAATTTTCAACTTTTTCAATTTTCATCGATTTCAACCACTTTCAATCGCTTTCAAACCTTTATCCCAAACCTTTCCCGGGTTCCCACATCCCCACAGTTGGGCAACATTGTCCCCAATGTATCGTGCTTTTATAACAAAACCCGGGAATACCACTAACTAATCCAACGAGCGACAATTTCCTAACACAATTAATTCAAACACATTCCCTAGCACCATAGAGTTTAACACCACCAAGTACGATAAAACACACCAAAACAAAGAAAACTAAAATGGTATCAAACAACGTACAGAACGAAGCACATGGACCTGATCGATGAAGCAGATCAGTGAGTGCTCACTCGTATGATGGACCCAGTACACCATAATAGCCTCCTAGGGTGTCGTAGAACGAGCTCATATCAAATATATCCACCAAACCTCCGGTTGGCGGGTCTTGCTGCTGCTAGGACGATGATTGCGGCTCCTGTTGATGATGCTGACGAGTCGGGTACTCATAAGGTGGTGGGTAAACGAAAGTTCCCCTCCCTAAAAAACGTAGCATATAATGTCATATAGCCCGGAGGAGCATCCAAAGCAGTGCTGTCATCAATAGGGAATTGTGCACCCCAGTCGGAGGGAAACTTGAATCACTGAATTAAGTTGTGAAATTCTTCCTCTTTCCAGTTAATAATCGCCCAGTTAGGACTAGGAGGGTCCTTCGGCTTTGTTTGCCTTCACTTTGACCCACCGGGTTTAGAAGAAGTAGACATGTCGGGATGAACAGCAAGAATATGTGAAGGAAAAGAGAAAAATTATCTAGAAGATAAGAGGGAATTTTGAAATTTGAAAGAAGTTGGAGAGGAAAAAGTGGAAACTCCGTTGGGATCGTCTGGTATTTATACCCATCACATTTAATGCGATGCGGAAGTGGACCGTCAGACAGCAGAAGGATACCCAATCAGGAGACGCCATGTCAGGAGAGAGAAGAGGAAGCGCGGCTTGTTTAGGGCGTGTGGCCGCCACGTGCCTGACAAACAGAAAAAATGTGCCCGATACCTAAAAAAGGCAACTGTTCCCCTTCTCTGACAAGACAACCACCTCAGACGGAGCATCAATCAGACGTCAGCTGTCACATCCAACCAAACATAAGAGAAACTAAAGATAAACTTCTCCTTGAAGAGATCTCATAGAAAATCTCCATGCGCCACGCGCCGTTTTGGCTCAATTTTGCATGCCAACTCCGTGCGCCGCGCGCCGTTTTGGCTCAATTTTGCACGCCATCTCCATGCGCCATGCACCGTTTTGGCTTAATTTTGCATGCCATCTCCGTGCTCCATGCGCCATTTTGGCTCAGTTTTGCACGCCATTTTAATGCGCCATGCGCCTTTTTGGCTCAATTTTGTACGCCATTTCTTCCACGCGCAAATTTGGTTTGAATCCATGCACCAAAGACGCGCGCCTCCTCAATCAAGCGAAAACATGGAGACCACCTCCATTTTTATGAGTCCAGAATCCCTCCCAGCTGCTAAACTTACCTGGAAGCCACACTGGACTGTGGGGACTTGAATAGGTATAGTCCCAAATCAGTGCACACATGGCATAGGGACCACACCACTTTTCCAGCATGGCGTTCGCATCATCCGAGTGCATCTAGAAGCTTCTGGAAGAAATCGCAGGTGACAAGGAAGATGCTCCTTCAGAGAAAAAGGACGACACGTGGCACCAATAGATGGACGCTAGCCTTCATTGCAAGATTTCTGGAGGACAGGCCGACAACCAGTACCAGAGAGCGCCCAACTGGGTGAATGAGAGCGTGCCACGTCATCCAATACACTACACTGGCAGCAGCAGAGGGGACAAAGAGGATATTCCCCTTGGTCAGATAGCTGGCGCCCACTTGCTAGCTGGCAGGTCTCCTCCTCCTTCTTCATCCTTCGGCTATAAATAGAGGACTCCACCTTCAGGTTTATGGTTTTCTGCTCCCTCACTATTTACTCTCAACACACACTATTCTCCTCAGAACATAACTTATTCTCACGCCGGAGGGTGGTCACAAGGAGAACCCCCCTATTCCCCTCCTTGTCGCGAGTCACCGGTGTTCTATTTTGTAGGATATCAGCTAACAGTGAGTGAAGGAAGAGATTGAACCCTTAATCTACAAGACAGTCAGCTGGGATAACGTTGTGTTAACAAGTGTTTCATCACTTGGCTTTTGGTTAAGGAGAAATATTTGATACCCAAATCAAAATAATGAACTAAAATATACCACCAAATCTTTATGATAAAAGATATTTTTAGCCTGGATTTCAGTACATATCTCTATTGGAATGACAGAAGGAAGTAATGGAATGACATAAGGAGCCTTACACTAACATTACCTTTTAGTTCCCTTATGTATACATGTGAACCAATTATGATCATCATACACTAGTTTTTCTTCGGTTAATGCAATTTTAGGATACCCTTTCATAACATATGAAAGTTACCTATTGACCTGAGAACATCCAAAAAATAAAAATAAAAATAAAATAAAAACCAATAATATAAACATAAAACTATTTCATTGTTTTGTATACACATGACTTAAAAAATGTTAAGAAAGTATTTTAAAGGAGAGGTTAATTACGGTACAAACCATATTTATTCTACAAACTATGAGAATGGATCCTAGCATTTAAAAAAGTTAAATTAGCAAATACTAAAACAATACATACATAAAAGTAGCACTTTTGATTATATTAGCATATGAAAATTAATCAAGATAAGGGTGAACAGGGCGGGTGCGACAAAGGAGGCGGTAAAACATTTGAACGTTGCTTGGACTTTTGGACCATTGGAAGGTATAACGGCTATATAGCCGTTTTAATTAAAAAAACAAATAAATACATTTCTAGATAATATCATTTTGCATCCCATTTTGCATCCAATTCATAAACTCTCACTTATTAATCTCAAAATTCACATACTATGGATGGACAAAACAAGGGTAATGGCAAGAAAAAAGTTTTAGGTTCCGGTTCGAAGGCAAGATCACACTAGCCCGAAAACGCGAGATCGTAAAAAATATATAACTAGCCATGTAGTTTCTAAATTTTTTATGGTTTTATTTTATTTTACTACTTTTAATTTTATGTATTGTCTTTTTTCAATTTAGTTTAATGTAATGACTTTATTTAATTGATTATGTTTTATTTTTTGTTTAAATATATAATTATTAATTAAAAAAATAGTTTACCTTTAACTAAGAGTAGTGATCACCCTTTATGTTTTTGGGCAAGATAGTACTTAAAGAGGGGAGTTGAGATGGCAATAGATGATTGAGTGGGTGAAAAGTTTTCGACTTCCCATGAGGTGACCACCCCTTTCACCCTAACTGATTTTAGCACATATGCGAATGATATCAACACTTTTCTTTATGAATAATAATATTAGCACATTGAAAACAAAACGAAGATCCAAATAAAGAATTAATTGCTTGTTAGCATAGTTATAGGGAATTCAATATCATTGATATTATATAGGTTATCATTTTACCATTTCTTTCTAATTAGTTGGATGATATATGACACTTTTTAAATGGTTCTTACAGTTTGTATACAAAATATGGTTTGTATTTGATTCTACTCCTAAATCCAACTTCATTGTTTTTATGAAATAAGTTATTAGTTTATTACCGTATTTTGATACTAAAATAATAAAACTTGTCCAAAGAAACGTTGTGGTGAAATTAGATAAACTAAGGTTATTTTAACTTAAAAGGTTATTTTAACTTAAATTTGTCAAAACTTAATGAAAGAAGTGTGTAAAATTTGCGAACTGAGTGAACAAATCTTGGCTATTGATTTACACACGTGGATGGTTAGGATTTCATCAACAAATCGTAAAATACATTAGTGTACTTCATCATCAAATCCTGGCCATTGATCTACACACATGTATGGCCAGGATTAGTTCGCTCAGTTCGTAAACTACACCTGTGTTCACTCTTGATCTTGATCCTATATATATATATATATATATATGCATATATATATATGTATATATATATGGGGTAAGGTTCCAGCGTGAACAACCTCCCAAGAGTAAACTGCGTGAACAAATCTTGACCGCTGATTAATATGATCTTGATTATTTAAACGGGTGGCATGATTATAATTAATAGGTTAGATTTTATTGTTTTATTAAAATTAAAAGGGTAGAAGTGTAATTATATTATTTTGCTTATTTAAAACTAGGAAAGAAAATTATTTCCAATAATAAGAGAGTAAATCCCGTAAATATACCATGTATTATACACATGTGTACTATCGTGTTGGAATGTATAGAACAGTAGAATACAGCAGTACACATGTGTACTACGGAGCTAAGACAACAATGTTGCGGGTCACATGTGTACTATACCATGTATTATACACATGTGTACTATGGTGTTGGAATGTATAGAACACATCAGTACACATGTGTACTACGGAGCTAAGAGTTATACACAATAAAAAAAGATGACTGAAAACTCTAGTTCAACCAAAAAAGACTAAAACTATAATTCGAATCATGCTGCTATGACCAAAAACAATGACAATATTAAAATAAGTTAAGATTATCCTAACATATTTAAAATAAGTAATTGTTTTGTAAATGTCGAAAATTTTGGTAACTGGTGATGATTTAAATATGTTAGGATTTTGAAATTAATAAGACAATAATTTAAATTAAATATTTATATAAAGTTACAATCTTACCCTTGTTAAATGTATATGGAATTAATGGTTCAGATCAGTTCACGCGGTTCACTCTTGGAAATTTGTTCACGTTTGAACCTAATCCTATATATATGTATATATATATATATGTATATATATATATAGGGCCAGGATCATTTCAGAACCATAAATATTTACAGAACTCGCAGAACTCCTAATAAACAATCTTTTTATTTATATATTTTTATGTTTAGGATAATTTTATCATTTATTATGTGTATTTTTACGATTACATACATGTTAAGAGTAATTTAATCATTTTTTATATGTACTTTTATAATTACACATATGTAAACTAATTTTTTTACATATATGTAATTAGCTATGACACATATACAGTAGAAACTCTATAAAATAAAACACTTGGGACCACCAAAATTTATTAATTAAAAGAGTTATTAATTAATCGATAAATTAATAATTATTAATTTATATATTAATTAATATTTTATTAATTTATAGTAGAATACTTAGTTTACAAACACCTTTCAAGCTTCCACTTAATTATTGTATACAATGCGTGTATATCAAATGAACGGCCCAATTTGAAAGAAACCTTCAATCTCCCACCTTATTATGCTTCTTGTGTTCAATGTATCACTTTATGGACATTAAAAATATTTTCTATATAAATACAAGATCAAAATAGGTTAACACAAACAAATCATACACACAACATGGCTTCCCATCTTAAAGGTGTGAAAAAAACAACAATGACAGACGAGATTCGAAGAGCATTATGCAAGCACAACAAGGATAATCCAAGTCTCACTCAAAAGCAATTGCAAGAATGAGTTCATAGTAACTATGGTTTGCAGGTGAGTCAAGCGACAATATCGAATACAGTCAAGCGGTCTTTAGAGTATCTCTCACTTGCTCCCGAAAGAGGTGATGTTAAGCGACACAAACCGGCAAAATTTCCTGACCTAGAAAAATCTCTCTATGAATGGATTCTTCAATATCAAGAACATGTGAATATGACAGGTGAACTAATCATCGAGAAGGCGAAAAAGTTCATGAAAGATATGTATCCAGTGGATACTCCAGACTTTACTTTTTCTATTGGTTGGCTTGGAAAGTTTAAAGCAAGATATGGAATTAAAAATTTCTGGCGTTTTGGAGAGAGTGGATCTGTTGAAATGGAGGGCATGGAGGACAAATTAAAATCCATAAGAGACAAAGTTGATCAGTTTGAAATGAAAGAAAACAACACCAGAAGTTCTTACCATGCTAAGGAAAATTAGAGACGAGATTCAAGGGGAAATTGATTTCAACAAAAAACAAAAGACAATTGAGTTATTTTTCAAGAAACCTTCATAAATCATTCATGTAATATGCTATATATAAGGAATTATTAATTTATATTTTATATGGGGTCTAAAGAAATTATCAAAAATGTATTATCTTATCATTTTAGCGAATTATTAATTTAGCACCCTATCCCCGAGTCGGGACCGGCAAAAAATATTATCTTAGAGAGTTTATTAAATAATCGAGTATTAATTTATCGAGTTTCTACTGTATATAATTTTGGCAATAAAACATATGTAAACTACTTTTAACCTGTATGTAATTGTAAGTCCCGTAAACCGGATCTTTGAATGATATCAAACAACACCAAGTTTGTGCGGAATCCAAACTTGGTGAGATTCAAGATAAACCGAAAAACAAGAAATACGAAGTACACACCGAAAATCACTTTTAAACTTGCACACGATTCTATTACTATGAACTAGCAAAATCGTCTAGTACAAGCTCACCACTACCAATCGATCGCCTCCCTTTCTAGAGAAAATGTAACAATGATCATCAAACCTAAAAACAAGTTAGAAACTTGTTTATATACTAACTCAAGCCCAATTCCCTACATGGGCTCCCCTTGGGCCTGCTTGGCCCACATGGCCTAAAGCTTGGCCCAAGTGACCTATAAAGGTCCAAAACCTAATATAAACTAACCCGGTAAGGCCCAGATCGTAACCATAGCTCGTTATGTTAATTTGATGCGTCAGTCTCACACTTTAGGGCCTAACATTCTCCCCCTAGACTGATGCCATCAAATTGTCTTCATAATCTGAAATCAGCAACATCTTCAATGAAGTCTATGGTTGTCACTATGCTGCAGATGTTGTGGAAGTTCTTGACTTCTGAACTCTCAACACTGGGTCTCTTTCTTCAGCTCTTGTGGTTAGCTTCATATCAGGATCTTGATCAGCTTTGCTTGAAATTCTTGTAAAAAAGAATGTGAGAGGAGGATTCTCAACAGCTCTTTTCTTCTTCAGTCTTTTTCTTTCAAGTAAGTTCACGGTACTTCTTCAAATGTACTTTCACTGTCAGACGACGTTTCGTATCCGATTCTTCTGACTCAGGTACATCTTGTTGTTGTGCTGATCCATGCTTCGTCAACAGCTAACAGCATCTCAGTCTTCAACAACCCCTGTTCTTGATTGAAAATCAAGTTCTGCACATGCTCACAAACTCATAAGCAAACATTTCTTATGCAACAGGGAGAGTACCATATGAACACTAGGTACATCCAAGTACTTATACTCGGATTTCACAATTTAAATTCTTTCAACTTTTGATGATCAGTCAAATCTTCAAGAACGGTTATATTTTTTAATTTTAAGAAAAACAAATAAGCACTCTATTTTTGGATTTTTGATTTTATAGAAAAACAAGACACTATTTTTGTATTTTTGAAATTTTCTATTTCTTTTTTAATTTTTTAAATTTTAAGAGCAAGAAACAAATAAGAACTCAAAATATAAACAACTACCATAATATACAATTACAATTGCAATGGGATCAAAATTCGTTCTTAGGTAGACTAAGGAACACTTTTCAGTACGAGCCTAATCAAACTGATCTATGCGATTGCCAATATATTTGTCCACTTAAACTTTAACGCTCAACTTTCAATTTTTCAACTTCGTGATATGCTTTAGGTAATATTATACTATTATACCCGTGTGTCCCATTCCAAGGCATACCCCCGCGATCAAGGTAAGCACAACGATTCATCGTAGCAGGTGAGTATACTGATGTCATCCTTTAAGATATCCTGACTGTATCTACGTCTGCATATAATCTGTTTTATCATGTTTTGATTTCTTAACAATGAACACCCAAATAAATACTAATCAAATCCTGGAAATATAAACAGCACACTCTATCATGCAAGTATCTTCCCTACCACATATTTCACAAGTCCAATCCAGATTTCTGAAATCTTAACTGGGAATAGGTTGAGAAGAGAACAGAATAGATCTTTTGCAGAAATGGTATAATATACAGATCAAATGAGTTTTTCTCAGTTTGATATAGGTTTCTTGGGTTTCTTTTGGGCACTTGAGGGCCTCTTTCGGGTGTATAGTTGATCTACAGAGCGACAACGTACAGCTAGGTCAGCATGTATCTGGATGCAGCAGAAGCTGACGTTGCCTAACACCTCCAGGTCAGCATATATCTGGATGCAGCAGAGGAGGTACACGACTTTTTCAGAGAAGATTTCAGAATCAGATCAAAATTGTGTGTATCGGGACAACATACAGACATTCAAATAAAAATGAGCTAATTCCAAGTGACTTTCTTTCCTGAGTTCATGTACAATTTTAGTTCTGAACAGAAGGACAGCCAAGATATCCCCGGATGATTCAACAATATAAAGACCCGAAACCTCAGATGTTGGCTATCTATCAACGCAAGATTTAAGACCATAAAATCATACGCCGTTGGTATGTTACCCACATGGTACATAGTTCGTTATGTTTAAAACACTTAGTATCTTTTATCATTTTGAGCGTCAAGCCTATCGACATATCGCAGTAGATCCTAGTCTTTTCAGCTATGGCACCTTACATGTGTTAGTCAAACCCTTTAACACGAACATTTATTTCACTTCCCATATCATGCAATCTTTCTTTTTCGCTTTTTCATTTTCTAATGTTTTTGTATTTTTCTCATTTTCTCCCCCTAAACAATGCATATATATACAGCAAACTCTTTTTGTGTTTTTCTTTTTCTGAGTTTTCTCCCCCTTAAACTCTATATCTATCTATATGTTCCTCTCCCCCCCTAAATTTGTGCATAAATCTTGTATTTTTGCGCAAATTTACCATTTACTAGAGAAAGGACACTTCATATACAAAGTAATGAACTAAGAAAGAGAAAAAATATTTTTGCTTAACCGTTCCGTCATTAGATTGAAGACTAATCAAATTCAAATCAAAGTACTGAATTTAAACGGTACCTTTTGCTGATCATTTCTTACTTCTCTAATCTCCTCCAAAGGAAACATATCATCTGTAAAAAAAAATTGAACTTTTTGCAACAGTGAAATGTTACCTGTTTTTATCTCTGGAACAACCGCTATCAACATTCCAGAGATTGTCAACAGCTCCTCCTTAGTTGTTCCTGAAAAGTAAGGAGATTAGTAAGACATGGGTACCCAGGCCATCGTGGTCCTGGGATTACCTGAAGCATCAAAATAAGACACTTCCTTTAAACATAAGTCCCCTTTAATTTCAAGAATTTGAGATGTAGCTGCTTTTTGTTTTGCTCTCCAAATTTGTTTAGGCTTTTCTAATTTCTTAGATGCCTTTGGCAAAATAGTTGGCTTATCATCCTTGTTACTTTTCGAAACTTGTGCAGGTTTCAAAGCGTGTTTTCTTTTTGCTTTAGCAGCATTCCAATCCTCATCAGAAGGTTTAACCTTGGGATTCACATTCTTCATTGCCTTAGGTGAAGATACCTTCATTGGCTTGGAATGATTGTTATCATTTGGTGTAACCCTCTGATTTCGCATATAATAGGGTACATAGGGACGCCGTGTGCAGTTTCTAGCAATATGACCCGCAATGCCACAGTTATAGCAAGTTTGTCTTTTCATCGGAAAGACGTTTTGAGCAGCTTGATTCGCTCTAGCAGGTCCTGAAGGACAAACCGGTCCTTTTTGCGTTAGATGCGCCTGCACTTTACTTTCAAACGAAGACGAATTTGGGTGCTTGTATATGCTGGTTGCAGAAGTCTTGTTGCTTTGAGCACCATTCTTCGTCTTTTCTCCCTGATTGGAGCTTTCAATCACCTTGTCATGAGCCTTATGGGATCGTGATTGTCCTTGATGAGCAGACTTCTTATATCCTCGACTTTGATCTGCTCGTTTTGGCTCCTTTTGTGTGTTGTGAACCAGCTCACAAACACCAGCACAAGAGTGAGTGTTGGCCTTTGGTTGCACTTTTGGACGATGAACACAATTTCTAGCCATGTGTCCAGGAATTCCACAGTTGAAACATGTCTGTCGTTTCAATGTATGGAGATTCTGAGATCCAGCAGCCGTAGCTAATCTGATGGGTTTAGATTGCTTTGATTGCTTTGCTTGTGTTTCATGTGTCTTTTCTGAGTTCTTATGTACCTGTTGATCAGAACTAGCACATGTATGAGATTCAGACAGATGATGATTTTCGTCTTTTACAATTTTATCATTATCATTTTGAGAAGACGATTCAGTTTCTGTCTTAACTTCCTTTTTAGAAATATTCTCTTGTGACTGTTCATTTATAGTGACCCCATCTTCTTTTACAAAATCAGGTTTAGTTTTAATTTCAGAAGATGAAGTTTCATCAACACATGTATCATGTGAATCTACTTGAGGTCTGCTTTCAGTCACGGTTTCCAATGTGGTCCCACTAGATTCAACATTAGGGACGTCCAATGAGGCCGATTCAGAAGAAGAATCAGGACATTCTTGATTTTCTTGAGAATAAGTTTCAGTGGTTTCACTGAATGTATCATGAGGGACCTCACCTGTCACACTGTCATCAGCTGAAGAGTTAGAAACATTAGAATCACAATTTTCAGCTACTAAAAAACATCCATCATCACACACATTATTCAAAGATTCATCACAAGCATTCACAGTTTTGCCCAAAACATCAGGCCCAAAAGAAGACGAAACATAACTATGAAACGAGTTCAAAAACGATTTTCCAAACACACAACCAGAATCAGTTTTATCAAAAGTAGGTTTAGAAACATCAGAATCTAAAGGTGGTTCATTCCCAAACATATCTCCCCATCTTACTTCAGGTACTTCATCTGCACATGATGAAGAAACGTTAGGATCAAAAGTACCCTTGGACACAAAACAAACTGGTTTAACCACCTGTTTTTCAACAGGTCTGACATTTACTGATGGCTTACAGTTTTTGGGACCATAAGTCATTTTGCTTTCATTCATCATCTCCTCCTCAGTCATAGGTAAGTAAGTATAATTGTCATTATAAGGAGGAGGAGCCTGATTAAAACCCAATCCCAACCCTTTCCTTTTCTGGTATGCTAGCTGTTGATTACACAGGTTATTGACTAATTTGCTGGAAGAATCAAATTTTTTAATATTTAGCTCATTTATTTGATATCTATCTCTGATATCCTCCAGTTCTTTAGTCACATTGCATAGTTTTTCTTTAACCATGAAGAGTTGTGCTGTCGTTACACTAACATCATCCTTGAGTTGGATGATGTCCTTTCGCTGAGCTTCGATTTTCTCCATAAAAAGTTTTTCATTATTAGCCAAAGTGAAATTTTTCCTTTTAATGTCATTATAATCTTCGATTAGCTCAGCATTGTGTATTCTATAGGCTTCAACTCATTCTCTACATTCAGGAGTACAGAAAACAGAAAGTATCTCTTCTTTGGTAATTTCTTGAGCCACGGGTTTGTGAAACACAAATGCCATAATTTCAGCGGGTGGTTGATACTTTTGTTCTTCTCCTCAAAACACAAATCAAACGAGAACCCGTGTACTCGCTAACTCAAACCCTTTGCATGCGAATGAACCCGCTTTCTGAACCGCACCTCAAAAATCTGTCAAACCGATTTCACAAAACCAACAATCCCCTTTTTTTTTCTTTTTTTTTTTAAGTAATGTTTATTATTATGATTATAATTAATATTATTAGAAAACCTAAAATAATATATCACGTATGTCGTAACCCAATACCCTAATTCAAAAAACCCAGCCGCCAACAACAGAACTGTCAAAACTGTTCCGACAAACAAACACAGCTGAAGGTACGTTGGATGAAGTTGAACGGAGGATCACGACGATGATTACGAAGGTTGCCGGAGACGTAGTGTGATCAGAGAAGAAGACCAGAGGTGAACGGAGAGGATGGCCAGAACGATAATGAATGACAGTGACCGAAGATGATGGTGAACGTTGTGTCTGTAGTAGATGATTGGAGATGTGAATCACGATGATGGCAGAAGCAGGTTGGTCGGATGATGACTCGAGACGAACTCGGAACAAATGATGAACGATGGACTCGAGACCTTTATTGTTGAGACCTTTGATGTTATGAAGATGGGAGTCGAGACCTCAAGAGATGAGTCGAAACCGTGATGAGTCGAGACTTCGGAGCTTTTGTATAATCCGAAGAATATGGAGTCGAGACCTGTGAATCGAGACCTTGAATGATGGTGATAACTCGAGACCTTGAAGGATTTGTTGTCGGTTGCGACTCGGAGGTGTGCTGATCTTGTAGACTCGAAATAGTGCTTGAAGATTTTTTTTCAATCACAGTTGTAAAACAAATTTCCGAAAATTTTGAAATGATGAGATCCTTTCCTTTTTTTAAAAAAAAAATATGCGACAAAAACTCTTTCCAAATTTAAAAAAAATTGTTTAATCTTTTAACAGTTTCTGAAAAGATCAAGAAAGCAGATATCTATTATTTTCTTGAATCTTGATGAACACTCATGCAAGACCCGAAGAACACAATGAACATGAAACCAAAAATTTCAAGTTTTTAAAACAATAGATTGCCCAACCTCGATCCAAAACCCAAAAAAAACGATGATTAAAAGCGAAATATGAACTTGAAACAGTTTTAAACATCAGAAACTTCGTACCAAAACAGATTCGAAAAACACAAATCCGAGCCGAAAATTTTAGTTTTTCAAAATCTTGAATCTTTGATATCACACCGAGCCTAGAAACAGGTTCTGAAGGCTCTGTTACCACTTGTAAGTCCCGTAAAACGGATCTTTGAATGATATCAAACAACACCAAGTTTGTGCGGAATCCAAACTTGGTGAGATTCAAGATAAACCGAAAACCAAGAAATACGAAGAACACACCGAAAATCACTTTTAAACTTGCACACGATTCTATTACTATGAACTAGCAAAATCGTCTAGTACAAGCTCACCACTACCAATCGATCGCCTCCCTTTCTAGAGAAAATGTAACAATGATCATCAAACCTAAAAACAAGTTAGAAACTTGTTTATATACTAACTCAAGCCCAATTCCCTACATGGGCTCCCCTTGGGCCTGCTTGGCCCACATGGCCTAAAGCTTGGCCCAAGTGACCTATAAAGGTCCAAAACCTAATATAAACTAACCCGGTAAGGCCCAGATCGTAACCATAGCTCGTTATGTTAATTTGATGCGTCAGTCTCACACTTTAGGGCCTAACAGTAATAAAAGAAATACATATAATAGATGATAAAAAGATCCTAAATACAAAAACTTATATATAAAATGATTGTTTATTAGGAGTTCTGAAAGTTCTGTAGTTATTTAGAGTTCTGAAATGAACTCAACCCTATATATATATATATATAGGGTAGGGTTCTACAGTGACCACTGGCTTATTATCATCATCAAATCCTGACCATTGATTTACACTTGTGTATTGATAATTAAGGGCTAGGATTAGTTCACTAGTGTTCACAATCAAGGGGTTTGTTCATAAATGAACCGTACCCTATATATATATATATATATACATACATACATAGGATCTGGTTCAATCGAGAACCAAGCCGAGTTGCGAGAACCGTAGGAACCATTTTACACCAATCAAAGAATGCCACATCATCTCAACATGTGATCAATTGTGAGGGTTAATTTGATAATTTTAACATCTTTTCTTTCTCTCTCATTTGTCTCCTTTGTCAAACCTTTCTGTCACCTCCATTTTTCTTCTTTTTAAAGCCCCTCTCTCTCTCTTATACATTGAACACCCAATTCAAAATTCAGATCCAATTTCTCTGTAGTCGCTCATGACATAAAGCTCCTACCCGGAGAAGAAGAGCCCAATAACTCGAAACCGCAACCTGATGTTGTTTAGGGTTTTCCACTTCACTCATCTTCTTCTTCTTCTTCTTCTTCTGATCTAGACGTAGATCACAATGAACCATCTTTCTTGCCTTTTTCACACCAACCCCTGTTCCTGTGTGATTCAAGATTGAATTTTTTCTTTTGTTTCTACCCACCCACCCACAAGTAATCATGCATTTCGCAAAGCTCGTTGACTCTCCGATGTTCCGAAAACAGGTTTGCTCTTGTTTGATTTTGGTAAAGTAAAACCCCCCACATCTCATACATACATACCATAAGATTGTATTGTTTTGTTTTGGCTAAAATACAACATCTCCCCTTTGATATATCAGGGCCCCTTTGCCTCAATTATAGATTTTTTTTAATTTTGCAAGACATACCAATCTTTGTTTTGGTCTCATAAAGAAACTAGGGTTTGTGGCAATTTGCTAATTCTGGTCGTAATCAAACACTTTATGGATTAAGACTGAACCCTAATTAGTCTTTTGAACCTGCAGGACCATTCCTTGTTAGTTTTCACACACTATTTATGAATTTCAATGTGATTGCCCTTTTCCCACAGCGGGAACACTCCTTTGTTTTATTCCCCACGATCTGTATCAATTGAATTATGACAATTTCATGTTTTTTTTCTTATGGTTTATGTTGCTCAAAAGCTTGTGTCTTTCTACTTATCCTAATGCAAAATTTCAGCAACATATGCAGAGTTTAGAGGAGAGTGCGGAATTGTTGAGGGAAAGAAGTTTGAATTTCTACAAAGGATGTCCAAAATATACGTGAGTTATTAACTGTTCTATGTTTTTCTTTTCTTATTCTTATTTTGGGTACATCTATGTATATGTCTAGTTGTGAGTGCATAATGTCTATCACTTCCGTCAATCACGTATCGTAGCTTAAACAAATGAGACAAGACCGGTGTTGAATAGAAGAAAGCATAAAATGTATATGTTTTAGAGTTCTGGTACCACATACACCTTCGTACGAAGGCACTTCCACTATATATAGGAGTGTAGGGTCTTGGTCATTTGTAACTTTTGAGAAACTTTGAGGCGAAGCTCTGCTCGTTTGTTTTCACGGTCTTGTATTGTCAAAGTATCAATAGAAAACAACTTATAATTACATCTGAGTGTTTGATACACACACGTGATTGGATTCCACACAACTTACGTGTTCGTACGCATTCAACGGTCAAGGAATCAATCCAGGATTCCAATACACAAGTGTTATCAGAGCGGGTGATTGTTTGCACGGATTGAAGACACAAAGATTCAAGCGACTACATCAGATTCAGAGACAAATCTCTTCATCTTCTTCTACTCATCTTCTACACTTTCTTTTTGAACTTAAAATTCAGATCTACAACATTTCCATGGTTAAAATTGACTAAATTTTGAATATGTTGTGTGAAAAATGTTTTTGAACAATCCTACAAAGTTTCAAATCAAAATTCGAACAAAATCATACTCAAATCAGTGAAAAACCATGAAAACTGTGACTTTATTCTTCGCAGTGTAGCTTCGTACGAAGCCATATACTCCAGCTTCGTACGAACCCAGAGAATAAGTTTGTTTGATATATTAAGTACCTTCGTACGAAGCCACATCTAGCTTCATACGAACGCACAGTGTTTGTGTGATCAGTTTGGTTTGTAGCTTCGTACGAAGGCATCATTCCAGCTTCGTAGGAACTGACTGTTGTGTAAATTTCAAGTTTAATCAGAGTGTTTGATTGTGTGTTTGTAGGTAATCATGGCTGAAGAATTCTATAACACGTTTTATAACGCGTTCACATTTGAAGAAACCCCAGTTACAACAAAAACGGCTTCAAGTACTATTTCTTAGAGTTTAAAGTATGACAGTGTGTACGGAAATCATCAATGACCACCGAAACTAATGAATATCGAAGATTATCATTGGTGGAGCACGAGATTTGAGAACTGGGTGAAGGCTTATGCCTATGAGAGTTGGATTATGATGACTTTCGGATATGAAAAACCTGTGAATGATCAAAATGTATTACTTACAATTAAACAACATTCAGAAATCAATAAAACTAACCACTCTAATGAACTAAAATTGGTAACATTATTGCAACAACCGGTTAGAGAGGATATCTTGTTTTTACTTCAACATGGTGAAACGTTCAAGTCGATGTGGGAAGCTTTGAAGCTGAAAGTCGAATGAGGTAGAGATATCAAGAAAAACTAAATTTCTTTGCTGAAAAAAGAATTTGATTTGTTCGAATGCATGAAGGGTGAAACTGTTAGACAAATGATATAGAGATTCTGTCACTTGAAGATCGAGCTGGATAGGTTTGGAATCAACAAAGGCAGAGAAGAGATTGTTGATAAACTGATTGAGGCATTGCCGCATGTTGAAGATTGGAAAACGTTTGTGATAGTATTGAAGAATGATGCTAAATTTGATGAGATCACTTTGGATGGTCTGATTGAAAAACTCAAAGGTCATGATTTAGAGTTGCAGAAACAAAACAAAATGACCAGTTCGAGTTATCAGCAGAATGATGATTTGTACTACCGAAGAAGTATGTTGCTAAGCAATCAGTCACCAATGATTGGTACAGCTTTTAGTACTAACAATGTTGCTGATTCATCAAAAAGCAAATCTCCAAGTTATGATTCAGGATATCATTCATCTTCCTCATCATCCAAATCTGATCCGAGTCAGAACTGGAAAGATTCTCCAAATCAGAACATGATTTCGCTAGACAACACATGAGTTTCTTGGCTTCTGTCCTGGAATCATACGAAGGTCTGATCGCAGGGAAGATTGGTAATCCAAACATGACAACGGAAGAATACGATCAGGTAGATCCGAAAGAAATGGAGCTCATGGATATTCGCTGGTGTATAGCAAGCATCAGCAGGAGGGCTCAACGGTTCATGGAGATTACTGTTAGAAAGTGTCTGGAAGGCCCTGATATGAAGACAAGTTTTGATAAAACTAAAGTTACTTGCTTTAAGTGTAAACAAAAGGGGCACTTCAAAAGAGAATGCGCAAACAACAAAGCAGATGACAGGGTGAATCCTTTTCATGGTGATCACTACAAAAAGGCTATCTATCATCGCAACAACGAGCAACCATCAAGAAAGTAGATTGAGGAAGGATCATCTAAAGAAAAGAAACAAGCTATTGTGACGATTCAAGATGATAACAGATGGAGAGTTCAGAATGATGAAGGATTTAATTGGGGTAAATATATTAAAGATGAGAGAATAGAAAAATGGGCGTTGGTTGCTGAGTTTAAACAGAGCCGAGAAGAAGAACATGCACGAGCATATTTGAGAGAAGTATACAAGGCTTTCACAGAAGCATGGTGGGCAAATAAATGGAGCGAAGAGAAAGAATGTTTTGTTGACCCTAAAGGAAACCCAACAGTTGATCCTGATAATGTAGATTTTGAAGCACTTGTTGCTACTATTCCAATTGTGGGAGTCTGGTGTAAAGGGCTAGAAGAAATTCCTAGATACAGAGAAAAGGTAGAGGAAGGCATAAGGAAGGTGATATATGCTAGTCTAGAAAAGAAGAAGAAGACGGTAGAGGAAATCATTGATGAAAGTCAGAAGTTAGTGGATGAGGTGAAGAAAGCTGATGAAAAAGCTGAGAAAGCTGTTGCTGAGAAACAACAGGTGGTTGAAGAAGAACAGAATCAAGAGGCAAAAGAAGCCACGGTGCCAAAAGCTGAGGTAACAACTCAAACTTATTTTTCTGATTCATCAATTAAAATTGATAATAAAACTAAATAACAGTGCAAGAAATGCATGGAAACGTGTAGTGCTTGTACTGAGAAAGATGAAAAAATTAAAATCAGGGACATTGTGTTTACTAAAATAGAAAAGATTTTCAAAGAAAAATGTAATGAAATGCTTGACAATGAAAGGTTTTTGAAAGAAAAAGAAAAAGTGCTAACACAAAAATGTGAAAATCTTGAAAAAGAAAACAAAATTTTGAAACAACAGTGTTCAGTTGATTGCAAAGAATGTGTTCAAAAAGATAAAACTATTCACGAGTTGCAAAAAGAGTATGATGGAATGAAATTGTCATATCACACTGTAAAAGAAGCTTATGAAACTTTGAAAAGTAGAGTCAAAAGTTTAGATGATAGATTGTCAGCATGTCAAAAGACACCTAAATTTCTTGATGTCAGATATGAAGGAAAATAAATGGTTTTAAATAATTATATTGATGATGTTGCCAAACTTAAACAAGAACTGGTTGAAAAAGAAAAGTTGGTCAATAAACTTCAAAGTTATCATGCTTCTTCATACATTCTGGAACGCATTTTCAACATCACACCAGATGGTAAAGAATCTGAAAAGAACAAAAAGGGAATTGGGTCAGAATACCATCAGGTTCCACCACCATTAGAGAATAATTATACATTCTATGATGGCAAAAAGGTGGAAAAAGCAATAACCATGGTTGACCAATTACCTGACAACATCGATGTGACTTACACCAAATCTGATGATCTTGGTGATTCAGAGGTGGTAGGTAAGGTTGTTGAAAGTATTTTGACAGAGAAATCTACCAAAACAGATAAGTCTGAATCACATGATGAAAATGAGGAAAGTTTTCATAAAAATTATCTTAAAAATTCAAAATCTGAGAAAGATGCGAATGATGATTCGAAAGCATTGGCTTATACCATGATTAGATCAGACAAATTATTATCAGATATTGAATTTCCGATTCAAAATGTGATTTCGGAAAAGATTGAAAAAGTGTTCAAATTGGTAGAAATTGAAAAGTCTGAAATTTCAAAATTTGCTAGGAAGAGCAAGAAGTCGTTTTATAACAAACCTAGTTACAAAAAGAAGAATATGAAGGCAGGTTTGGGTTATAAACAGCAACAAAACAAAAAGAGATGTTTGAAAAGCCAAATTATCAGAAAAAAGATGAATTTTGTTCACGGAACAAGTTCAGAAGAAGGGAAAGAACTCCAATTTAGGCGACAGTCTAATGAAGAGTTCTATACACAGAAGAAACAACAACAATAGGTTAAAGATGTTTCCATGAGAACATGCTTTAAGTGTGATCAAACTGGACATCTTGGTCATAAGTGTCCAAATCTTAAACCTGTTGGTGTTGAGAAAAAGAATTCTGATGTTGTGAATCAGAAGTCAACCAAGTTTAAATCAAAACAAACTTGGAAGCTACAAAGATCAAAGGCTGAATCACAACAAACTTGCAAACCAGTGACACCCAGATTTAGGACAACACAAAGCTGGAAAACAACGGTTGATGCAACAAAACCAAACCAATTTTGGAAACTAAAAGTTGTTGTACAAAATCAAAACATTCAAAATGAATCAAGATTTTATAAAGGGAATGTTTTAAAAGGTCAAATTTGGGTGGTTAAGCAACAAAAAGTTTCTGTTGATGAGAAAATTAAAGAGAATGTTTTTTAGAAGAATGAACGAAACTATCCAGTTTTACCTGGAAAGATACATGTTCAGCTACCTGAGTCAAAGCAGGCTTGGGTTGCTTTGTTCCAGATGATGGTAGATTGTCAAGATGAAGAGCGGAGCAGCCTGGCACGAGAGGAGGCTGAACCCTACGACTGAGAAATAGGGAGTTTGTTTGTTTTTGTATATAAATAAACCATAAATCAAAAACCCTAAAAATAGAAAATTTCGGTTGGTTTTTATGTCTAATTATTGTGCATGGTAGTCCAAATGGTTCAAACCCTTCTAAAATTGGTTTATGGTTTCTCAAGAGTTCTTAACACGCTTTGTTATGTCGTTTAACCGTCAAAACCCTATTCAGAACATAGTAAGCTGTATTCACAACCTCTGCCCAAAAGAGGTCAGGAAGCTTAGAATCAGAAATCATGGTCCCAGCAGCTTCAATTAAAGTCCTGTTTTTCCGTTCTGCCACTCCATTCTGTTGCACTGTGTATGGAGCACTGAATTGATGTTCTATCCCCGTGCAAAGATAGTACATATCCAGCAACTGATTCTTGATTTCCATGCCATTATCGCTTCTAATGTGCTTGATTCTTGTCTCAAGTAGATTCTCCAACTTTGTAAAAAGATTGATCAACATTTCTGCTGTTTCATCCTTTGTCACTAGAAAGAAAACCCAAGAAAAACGAGAAAAGTCATCGGTAACAACTAAACAATAATATTTTCCTCCAATACTCCTTACATTCACTGGACTAAGCAAATCCATGTGAAGTAATTCGAGTAGAGAAGCAATGGAATTCATGGTTTTAGACTTGTGTGGTTTTCTGTGTTGTTTTCCATTTTTACAAAGAAGACATTTATCATCCACAGAGAACTTCTACATAGGCACACCTTCCACTAAACCATTTTTAATTATATAATTCATTTTTCTATAGTGCATATGTGCCATGCGTCTATGCCATAACATCAACTCTTCCTCAGTTGCTTTCAACAACAAACATGTAGACACCATCGAAGTATCATTTACACTCATATCAATGACATAGGTATCATTCTTCCTTGGTGCCCTCATAACTACCCAATCGTCAGGAATGATCAAACCAGGCTTTAACATCAATGCCTCAGACTTGCTAAAGTGAACAGAGTAACCCTTGTCACAGACTTGCGACACACTCATCAAATTGTGTTTGAGCTGCTCGACATAGTTAACTTTGTCCAACGTTATCTTCCTATTGGACACTTTCCCTTGACCTGTTATTTTTCTACCTTTTGCTCCTACGAAGTTGACGTACGGTCCATTAATTTCTTCAAAATCTGTAAGCAACCTCTTATCCCCCGTCATGTGCCTGGAGCAGCCACTGTGATCAGCCTCCTTAGTAGCTCCTGCACACACAAAAACAAATTTAGTTAGATAGGGGGACCCAAGCCTTAATGGTCTTGGATCTTCCAGATTCACCAACTACAGGAACATCCATCTAATATCCATCACTCCTAACATGAGTCTTGGATCTCAGACCTGTTGATGGAAATAGTTTTTTTATTTCCACTAGGTCTCTGGTCCTAAGTGTTCCTATATGTGTTTGAACTATGTGACCTTTGGAAATTTTGATTTTGAAAACCTCTATTCTGATTCGCAAATCCTGAGTTCGGATGAACTCTCAATTGATATCCATAATTTTGATTGTAATAATTTCTCGAGTCATTATTATAAAAATTTCGACTACCACCAATGTGATATCGATTTTGTTGTGAACTTTGACCCCTGAAATTATTTGATTGACCATTAAAGTTATTCATTTTAGGTGAACTACTCCTAGGTCTGTCGAATCTGGCAGATGTAGACACAGGCTGAAACCTTGGTTGATTTCTTTGAAAATGAGGAAATTGTTGATTTCCTGTTTCAGCCTTGTCTTCAACAACAGATTTCTTTGGTGTGTTTGCTTTGCTCGACTCATAATCACCCCTCTTTTCTGGTGATTTGTCTTTCTTCATTTCTTTTAAAAGTGCTTCACCCTTCTTGTAAGGACAACAACTCACTACATGTCCTTTTGTATGACAATTAAAGCACGATCTTTTTGCAAAAGATTTCTTTTATGAAGCCTTTGGACTTGATGGTTATGATGATGTGGGCAACGTGTTAGAAGGACCAACGCTTGTTACTTTTGATTTGCCCTTATACATATTATCTCTAACAAACCTTTCATTTGACTTTGTTTCAATGACATTTTCTTCATTTTTCATGTCATCCCCTTTCACAAAATTCACCTTTTTAACGAAATGTTGTTTTTTAGATTGGGAATTTTTCAAAACAGTGTTTTGTTTGGTTTCCTTCTTAACATCAGCCACTTCATACTCAGATTCACAATCATTCTCAGACGCGGAACTATCAGGTACTTCGACGGTCATCGGCTCAACTACAGCTGCACCATACACAAAATCTGTTAAATCATCTTCATGTGGTAAAAATGTATAGTCCTGATGAACAGGAGGAGGAACTTCATTAAATCTCACAGTTGTTCAACCAGTACTCTTTTTTAAGTTTCCCATCATGTGATTCATTACAAAAGATGTGTTTCTAAATTGGTATATTTTTCTTTGAAGCTCAACAATCTTAACTTGTGCATCAGATAATTCTTTGCACTTGTCAGATAGTTCCTTTGTTTTATCTCTCATTGTCTCATGTACTAAATCTATCACTTGAAGCTCTTTATTTAATTTTCCAGTTAAAGTTTTAATTTCAGCTTCACATGATTCTATTTTCTTTATGTATTGAGACTTTTTTTTCTTTATGAAAAAGTTTGATTCTTTTAGATCATTTAGTTCGTCTGTCAGATTTTGGTTGTGTGTGGACAACCTGTCAACTGTACCTCTTAGTTCACTGCAACTCATGCAGACAGAACTTACTGGTTTTGAACTTACTTCATCGGTAGCTTTACTCAAATCGGCCATAAATGCAGCAAAGTCAGCTTTGGCCTTCTCTTCTTCATCAGATTGCATTTGCACATCATCAGTCTTTGCCTCTTCAGCTGGTTTTTCTTTAGGCTTGACCTTTTCGGCAACATTCTGTTCTTTGGCAGCTTTGGTTTCTTCACTTGCTACATGTTCAACTACACTCTTCTTTTCTGACCACTCTTGTTGAACAGCATCACCATCTTCTCCCTCAACTTCTTGACCTTCTTTAATCACAGTAACGATCTCTGCCATTAGAGCTTGAGTTATAGTTCCATCATCTTCCAGGTAAAGACTCCAATCATATGAACCATCAGAAGAAGTAGTAGAAACCAGTGCCTGTGAAGCACTGTTTGATGAACTTTGACTAGATGAATTATGAAAAGTGGAAGGTTGTTGTGATTCTCCTGTTTGTCTTTGACATTCTCTGGCGAAATGTCCAAGATTTTGACATTTAAAGCATCGAACCTTGGATTTATCGAATCCAACCTTCTTCCCAATGAATTTCCTACCAGTTCTGTTCATGAACCTTCTAGCCCTGAGAGATATCATGGTTATCTGCCACTGAATATACATTTCATCCAAGTCGTCTGGATCAATCTGCTCATAATCTTCGTCCAGTGCTGTTGGATCTGTTATCTTGCCCTGTATATAATTCTGATATGAAACAACAAATAAGGCAAGGAGAGCCAGTTGATTCTCAATTGATTTCACACTCATGGGCATTGACTTGGGAATTCTGCTGTTAGTCGATCCAGTCTACTGTTGTTCCTGTTGTCACTTACCTGCAGTTGAACCTCTCGTTGAGGCAACAAAACACAATTCACCATTCGCATCAACAAAAACATTTCATTTTCACTAGAAAGAAAAGCAGTAGCTGAGTCACCAGAAGCATTGTGAGAAGATGAAGATGTAAGACCTTTATATACTACCGGATCTTGAACCTAGTCATAACCTGTTTCCTTCTTCTTCATGTTGAGCTCGTAAGCTCTCAATTTCCCAACAACCTCTTCTAAGTCTTTAGTTTCATAATCTGCTTCGCCCTTTATCATGAGAGTCTAAATATCCCATTTAGCAGGTAAGGCATCTAGCAACTTGTCATTGATCTCAGTATCAATGTATCCCTCTATGTCATAGCTGTCCATCTCTGTCATCAGATGATAGAACCGTCTAATGATTTCTTCAAGGGACTCATTTCTCATGCACTTAAAAACATCAAATTCCTTCTTCAGCAGATCAATCTTGTTCTTCTTCACATCAGCATTGCCCTCATACCGCTTTTCTAATGCATCCCACATATCCTTTGAGGTGGTGTACTTCTTACAGGTATGTTTAATGCCATCAGGTAGAGACATCTTTATAGCTGCAAGGGCTCTCTTCTCAGCTTCATACATCTTCTTCTTAGCTTCTTCTATATTGACTTAAGTAGTGACCCGTTGTCTGCCTTCGAACTCATGAGTTGGGTTCGCGTACCCGTCCTCAATACACATCCACATTCGTGTGTCCTGATATTCAATGAAGGACTTGAACATGTCCTTCCATGTAAGGTATTGTTCTACCTTCATCAGCTTTGGCGGCTTGTTTGTAGTACCGACCTCATGTTCCATCTTCAACAGCTCATTCAAGTTTGACATGCCTGACATTTTTACAGAACCGGCTCGCTAAAAACGTTCAAAAACTGTTCGAAAACTGTTTTTACCAAATTGTACCGTTAGAATCGTCTTGAAAAAACGAATCCAATGATATATAATGTCCAAAACTATATTTTTCCTAAAAATCAATCGAGTCTAACTGTGCAAACGGTTTGCTTAGATTGTTTACGGATCGTTTTTTATTTACAAAAATGTTAAATACTATATACGCAGCTAAATACTCCACTTTTTACATACTCCACCTTTTTAAATACTCTCGTTAGCCAACTTAAATACGCATGTCAATTACGCAGGTTCAAATGTGTTGTTCAAATGTGGTGATCAAAGACACTGGTCTAATATGTTGCCTAGTCAAATTTGCTGCTTAAATGCGCTGCTTGGTCAAATTCGCTGGTTAAATGCGCTGCCTAGTCAAATTCGCTGGTTTATTTCGCTAAGGATTAATTACGCTGGGCAATCAGTTCGGTATTACGACGACTAGTAAAGTTGCCAATCACCGTGATAACGTCGCTGAGGACTATTATCATAGTTACCAAAGTTGCCTTTGGATTTTAAATATGCCGGTCAAATACGCCACTCAGTCAAATACGCAGGTCCAGACTGCGTAAATGACAAATACACTAAAAATACGAAACTTGTTATGCAAGCCAAACAGCAAATCTTCCGGAAATCACTAGAAATCCAATCTTTTCAAAATTTGAAAAGATCTGATATCTTCTCCAATAGAATCCTACAAAATCAAACAACCAAAATCAGCAAAATTTTGATAAAAATATGAAGAACACAATGAAGAACACGAAGAACAAATCATCGAATCTTCAAGTTTTTCCAGCCAAAAATCTTAAAAACCTTCAACTTTCCTGCAACCAAAAACACTAACACAACAAAATTAAACAAGCAGACTGATCAAAACACAAACAATTTCATAGAAAATATATCAAAATTTCAGAAATTTCGAAACCCTAGTTTTTCAGCTTCAAAATTTTCGAAATTAACACCCATTTCTGCAGCACTTAATTCCGAATCGAGCGAATCAAGAGCCTAATGCTCTGATACCAATTGTAGGTCCCTTTAGTCCTAATGACCTTGACAGAATTGTTTATCTAATCTAGAGTGTGGAATCCTCTAGATCAGATTGTTACAGAAAGGTGTAGAAAGAGAAAAACTCAAACAATCAAACTGATCTTTATTGATTATACGAAACAATCAACCTAAGATCCTAGCACACAAACCCAAATTCGTCCCCTATAAAGTCACGAATTTGTTCTCTCTCTAAACTTTATGTAATATGATTTCAAGTGCTTAACCCTAACCCTAATGCAAAGCCTTGTTTATATAACACAAGTTTGTAACCTGGACTAGGGTTTCCACCACATGGGCTTCTAATTAGGCTAGGCCCAATTCGCCTCCTACACCCCCAATATGGGTTTGGTTTGGCCCAATCACTATCAATTAACTAATACAAAGCTAAACTCGCTAACCATTTATCGTTTCACTAATTACAAGATATCCAAAGACCAAATCTAAAAGCTGTTGTCACAAATATGCACCAACAGTCACTCAAGGTGCTTACACAAGCCTTTGCATAGGAGCCAAGAGTCTAAAAAAATAATAACAGGAACAAAACACATGATACAATCAAGAAAATACACTATGCAACAAAGTGTCCCTCAATGTGCTCCAAAACAACCACCGACCCAACTACTCTCCCCTTTTTGGTCATTAAATATTTTTGCGGTGTGTCATGTGTCATTGTTACTATTGTTATCTAATTGAATAAATAACATGTAAAAATCTATGTATCGCTATGTGTTTCATGATCATGTTTCTATTGTTACTATGGTTTCTCGTATCTATTGGTGCATTGTTGGTGCAGTTTTTGTGTCCGATGTTGTTCGAATAGATTGGAATTATTTTATGCTGATTATGTAATAGTTAGTGAAACGGTCAAACGAACGTGTATTGACCCGCTCGTTTGAAGTGGTCAAATGAGAGGGTTATTTGTTTGACCATGTGTGTTTGCAAGACAAGGGGGTGTGGCTATAAATAGCAACCCTTAGTCGTTTGCAGAGAGAGAGTGCCAGATAGAGTTTAGATAAAGGTTTTAGACTTGGGGGAGAGATCACCACTTGGTCTCTCCCCGGATGTATACTCCTTTGGTATTGTTCGGTTAGCTTGTAATCGGGCCGCTTTGTAACGTTATACTACCGGATTAATACAAAGAAGTTGTTTATCGGTATCTAATCTCTCCTGTCTTGAACATAATCACACACTTATCATGGTCACGGTCCGAAATCACGAACCTACAATTGGTATCAGAGCCATGGTGCCCGATTTAGTGAATCTAACAATTTGCTAAGTCACATGTTCTCTAAATTTGTGATTTTCGTTATTTTTGTTCAAGATGTGAAAAAGGTGTAAAGAGGAAAAACCCAGATTTGGACCCAAATATTCGGATCTGAGCTGAAACGGAACATGCCAGAGGGTCGGGTTTTCTGTTTTACACCAAGAAAGTCAAGTTTTCATCTTGTTTTAAAGGTTTTTCGTCAGATCTGTAGAAGAACAGGTCGCTGTGTTGTTGAAGATGGTTGCGGCTGTTGAAGAAACACTAGGGTTTCTTCATATCTGCATCCATGAAGAATCTTAGGGACGAACAATACCCCCTGCGAAGAATCCCCAGCTCTGCGAAGAATCCCAGCGAACAATCAACACCCAACGAAAAATGATCACTCCATGTCGACGAAGACTCCATTGTGACGAAGAATCTCCATAGTTCATGAACAGTCTATCCAACGAAGATTCAAAGAGATGAAGATTGTACCCAGCGAAGAATCTCCATGCAACGAACAAAGGGTTCGTCCATACTTGTCGACGAAGAATGATTGCTTTGGACGAAGAATCCCTGTGTCGAAGACTCAATGTTCGTCCAGGTCATCTATCCAACAAAGACTAATGTTCGTCCAGGACTACATATACACGAAGACTTAATGTTCGTCCAATTTCTCATGTTGGCGAAGAATGAAGTCGGCGAAGAATGAAGTCGGCGAAGAATGAAGTCGGCAAAGAATCGTTATGGCGAAGAACCATTCTGGGCAAAGAATTCACTATTCTTCATGACCAGCTGATTTGAATCCAACGAAGAATCCCCCTCCCCTAGCGAAGAACCATTCTGGACGAAGAAGTCACTATTCTTCGTGGAACCAATTGAACTACTGATTATGTTTCATTGGGCCAGCATCAATGAAGATAACAAGGAGGGAATGGAAGATATTGGCTGGAAGAACAAGGTTTGTCGGCTGAAAGTTAAAATTTTTAGGGTTTGTTGTTTGGATGTCTCTGTATATCGAAGAAGGAGAAGAGGTCAGGCAAATGTTGATATCGGCTGGTTTGATAGGTGGAA